>AWOL01S0002446.1:1923-50776 GCA_000715115.1 Nicotiana otophora | reverse complement strand
TAGTGACGAGCTAAGTAAAACAGTCCAATTATTTATTTTCACAATTTAAAAATAAACAGAAATAAACAGGTAAATTCCATAACTCAGTAAATGCCACAAAGAAGTTTAACAGATAAATGCAGCAACAACACAAATAAATACAACCTCACAACAGTGTCACTCCATCACTCATACTCAACACTCAATACTCAAAACACTCAACACTCTGAGCTCACTGGGGTGTGTTCAGACTCCGGAGGGGCTCCCAAAGCCCAAGCGCTAAGCACGGACAACTCACGTGCCATCATATAAATACTTGGATCTGCATGGTCAACTCACGTGCTACGCGGACAACTCACGCGTTTTGGTATCAATACCTGGACCCGCACAGTCAACTCACGTGCTACGCGGATAACGCACGCGCTAGGGTATTAATATCCTCACAACCAGGCCCTCGGCCTCACTCAATCAATATCAATATCTGGATCCACACGGTCAACTCACGTGCTACGCGGATAACGCACGCGCTAGGGTATTAATATCCTCACAACCAGGCCCTCGGCCTCACTCAATCAATATCAATATCTGGATCCACACGGTCAACTCACGTGCTACGCGGATAACGCACGCGCTAGGGTATTAATATCCTCACAACCAGGCTCTCGGCCTCACTCAATCATGTACCTCACTAGCCTCACCTTCATCAACAATAAGGGAACACAGCCCGCATCAAGTATCACCGTATATTAGCAATTAATAGAGACTGAGGTAAACATGTACAATAATTTCTATGACTGAGTACAAATAATGTAAGCATGAATAAAGCCTAAGCATGATCTCTAACATGAAGGCAAATAAGTTCAACAACAAATAAACACATAACCACAGATAATAACCATTAGGCCGCAATGCCTCAGGGGATGGACCAAGTCTCAATCCCTCGCGGTGCACACCCACACGCTCATCACCTAGCGTGGGTATCACTTCCAAGCAATCATGTGATGTCAAATCTCCGGGTTTATACCCTCAAAGCCAGAGTTAAAACTGTTACTTACCTTAACAATGTACAAATCCTACTTTGGGATGCCTTTGTCTCTAGACACGGTCTCCAAAAGCTCCGAATCTATCCATAATCAAAATAATACTATCAACATAGGCTAAAGAATCGAATTCTAACGGAAAAACTACATAAATAGGCCAAAATTCTGAAATCGGCCAAAACCCGGCCCTCAGGCTCACGTCTCGAAACCAATCAAAAATGGCAGAATAATAATCCTTGTCCTCTCCCGAGTCTAACCATATAAAATTCATCAAATTCTGACATCAACTCGACCCTCAAATCTTCAATTAAAGTCTTGAAGATTTCTACCATTTTCAACCCAATCTACCCATTTGAACTCAACAATCTTTCCATGAACCTTATTGATATGTATAAATGATACTATTACACCCAAGAATCATACTCTTAATCACCCATCTTTACCCAAATTCGAAATTGAAGACTAGGGGTTAGAACCTTACCTCTTGAGTGAAGATCTTGATGAACAAAGTACTTGAGCTTCTTCCATTCTCTAGAACACTCTCCTTTATCTTTACAAATATCAGATTTTTGCTCCAAAATGAGCTTCAAGGCTTATTTATCGAAGTTGGGTCGAGTTATAATAATAAAAGAATGGATACTCCAAATATTCTGGTCCAGGCAACAGACCTGGCCTCGCCAAGCTAAAGCCTGGTTATACCTGGCTTTTGGCTGGCCTCGCCAGGCTAAAGCCTGGTATTACACCTGGCCTCGCCAGGCTAAAGCCTGGTCTTACACCCGGCCTCGCGAGCTCTATAGCGAGCTACAGGACAACCTTTGTGTATTTTGATCATAACTTCTTGTAGGAATATCTGAATGACAAACGGTTTGAAGCGTTAGAAACTAGACTCAAGGATATTTAATTGTTGGTAGCATCATACGTTTTAAGTAGGATCTTGTGCGAACTCACTTGAAACTTTATTCTTATGCAATTTCCAACTTCCAAACTTTTCGATACCTATCCAAAATCATCCCGAACCCCTCGGAACCTCAACCAATAATTCACACAAGTCATATATCAATATACAAACTTAGTTGAACCTTATAATCACTCAAAACAACATCCAAACACTAAATCATCCTCAGATTCAAGCCTAAGAACTTCTAAATTTCCAATTTCGCCAATTCAAGCCTAATTCTACCACGGACCTCCAAATCATATTTCGGACACGCTCCTAAGCGCAAAATCACCATACGGAGCTATTGGAATTATCAAAACTCCATTCCTAGGTCGTTTACACATAAGTCGACGTCCGTTCATCTATTTCAACTTAAGCTTCCAACATGAAATTCATTCTTCCAAGCTAACTCTGAAGTACCTTAAAACCAAAACCGATAATTTACACAAGTCGTAATACCTCCTATGAAGTTATTCAATACTTCAAATAGTTAAAAGGAGCGTAAATGCGTAAAACGACCGGTCGGGTCGTTACAGCATCTCTCTCTCCCTTTTCTCTTTGTTTATCTTTTTGAATTATTTAGATATGTCAATTTAGGTTTTGTAGATTGTTAATATTCTATTTTTGGTCAACATGTTGATATTTGTTAATTTAACGATTGCTTGTGTTTAGCCTGTTCTGTTATGATTCCTTAAGGGATAATCGATTAAGTCATAAATAACACCTGTTGATCTCTATTTTCTTGCAGTTTCCATGTCTAAGAATTTATGTGTTTATGTTCAGTATGAACTTCATAATTTCCATTAACTTGCAGTAAAATTATCTCTGTCTCGTTACACCTCTATAATTTTGTGAACTTTGAAGTTGAGTTTGTACCTGAGAATGTTATTAAGATTACTTATCTTCCCCTGCTTCTTAACGTTAAGCTTCAACTTACAATGTCTAAATATCTTCTTGTCTACCTGTGGTTGTTTATTATTAAACTATCTCTAAGTTACCAAATGGTCCTTACTCTGTTTGACTATTGCCATTGTTAAACCAATCATGTTCCTGCTCTTACTTTCACCAATGATACTTTATAATGTTCATTTCTGCATATTATTTCGTGCATCTCACTTGTTTATGATCAACTTCATATTTGGTAAATCTTAACTGATATACACTTGAAAAATTCAATATGTCCATGTCACTTAACTAAGTTGAAAACGTCTGAGTATTTAGATGCCTTTTCTCTCTGTATCTGTACCTGTTAACTGTGAGGGTGATATCTGAGCTATCACTATAACTTTATCATGACCATGCTCAACTATTGTATGCATAGGAAACTATCTTATTTGCACCAAGTTGTCTTCTTCTGTTTAGGTCAGACTATTCTCTTCTTCTTAGTGTAACTCATGATTTTGTTTGGATAAAGTCAACTAGTAATTGCTGCATAACTAAGTTTGTTTGTTCCATAATCACTTGAGATCTTCACACACATGCGCAATACATCCTTGTCCTTAATCTTTTGAGTCCCCTGTTGATTTTTTGTAAAGTTTGCATGCATCTATAGTTAACTTACCTCTCATAAAGAAGGGATTTAGGCATACTGTTATGACTAATTAATAGCTTTAGGAACTGAAGTTTGGTCACTTAATACCTATATGCTGAATTAGATTTATGTTTGAGTTTGAACTTGTTTTGATATAATATTTTCCATATCCTTTCTTTACCAACATGTTGGTCTGATTCAGTAATTGGTTCTCTAATGTGCAAAGCCCCCTGCTTATGTGAGATCACTATTTCATTCACCTTGCCTATGTGTAGTTGTTTAAATGTTACTAGTATCCCTGCTCTTTAACTATGTAACACCATGTTCTGTCTTGAATTATGTTCAGCCCTTCTCCTCACTGTTAATCCAATACTAAGTTTGACTATCAAATCATATGAAGTCTGTTTGTTGACATTGTCTGAACATGATGACTTGCTAACATTGTTAGAAGCATGACCCTCTTGAGACCTTAAGGATCCCCATGTTTAAATATGTGAGTTTATAATCATGATGAGAGTTCAATCCCATGGACTTGATAATTACTCTGAAACAATTGCTGACTATGACTGTTGGTTTGAGTATGCCTTGATTTCATTAATTTTCCAAGTGATGAACATTAATACCTATTGGAATATGTTATGCTTTAATGACTCATTCCTGCAATGATGTGATTATGAAACCTCTTTCTATCTATGTGCACTTTGAACTCGGCCTCTCCCCCTTTAGGTCTCCTTGATATGTAGTTCCCTATTTAGTATTAATAATAATCTGCATTTTCTTGTGTTATTTTCATTAAGAGGAAAGTATATATTTCGTGGTAGTTATTACCTTAGTACTTAGTTTGCATTGGAAGGGCCTCTTTGGAACTTAAACCCATAAGGAAAACATGTAGTTTGTGATTAAGGGTATTTGGGAGCGTAGTTCGACTCTAGGTTGGGCTTCCCTCCCCAGCACAAGAATTACCCTAGGACTTGATTCCCTTAGGAACTTTGAAGTGTCGAGGGATCCAAAGAGAGCATCAACATCTAGTGGGGTTCCCTCCTTAGCTCTTAATTTATTGACACATTTAATTCTTTAAGTGTAACGACCCGACCTGCTATTTTGCTTTAAAGAACCCCATTCACCTAAATAAGACTCCCCGTACATGTTTTTACTGTTGTATGACTTGCGGGGATGGTTAGTTCAGGATTTGGAAGGGTTCGGGTTGAAATCAGAATATTTGGTTCCTTAAGGTTGGCAAAAAGGGCTAAGTTTGACTTTGATCAACATTTTGAGAAAACTACCTCGGAATCAGGATTTCATGATTCCAATAGGTTTGTATGATGATTTAGGACTTGGGCGTATGTTCGTATCCGGTTTTGGATGATCCGAGAGCGTTTCGGAGCCTAATAGTGAAAGTTGGCTCTTTGAAGGTTTTAAAGTTCTTTAAATTTGGTTTGGAGTAGGTTTTGGTGTTATCGAGGTCCAAATGGGATTTTGAGATCGGGAATAGTTCTGTATGGTGATTTAAGACTTGCACGTAAAATTTGGTGTCATTCAGAGTAGTTTAAGTAGGATTCAGTGCTTTCGGAGTAAGTTGGAAGAACTTGAAGTTCATAAGTTGATCCAATTTGGTTTGGAGCGTGATTCTTAGTTTGTTGTTATTTTATGTGTTCCGAGTCTGCGAGCGAGTCCGTTTTACGGGGCTTCGACCAAGTTGAAACTTGGGAGCAACAACTGAAGATCCCATCTTCTAGTGTAATCGCACTTGCGATTGGCCAGCTACAGGTGCGAGCTCGCAGAAGCGGCCCAATGTGGGCTGCCCATTGACCGCAGAAGCGGGGCAAGTACCGCAGTTGTGGAGGTGCTGGTGTGAAGAAGGCCATCGCAGGAGTGGACTGAGGTCGCAGGTGCGACGCATGCACCTCAGAAGCGGTCTCATAGAAGTGAGCCGCTGGTCGCAAAAGTGAGGTAGCTGGCTGAGGGTAAGGACCGCATCTGGGAGGCCCTTTCCGCAGATGGGAGGCGCATAACGAAACATTGCTGGGGCAGAATTGTTTATTTAACACAAGACTTAGGCATTTTGAGCTCATTTATTTCATTCCTTGGGCGATGTTTGGACCTCTTAGAGAGGGGTTTCAACATAACACCTTGAGGTAAGTAAATTCTACACAATGTGAGATTAATACATAGATTATGGGTACATTTAACATGTCAAATTTGTGAAATCATGGGTTTAGATGAAAAACCTAGGTTTTGATAAACAAAATGAGATTTAACCACAAAAAATGGTTATGAAATTTAGCGAAAATTATATATTTGAGTTTATGAGGTTATGGGTAACAACCGTTTTCAAAACTTTCCGGAATCTGGGCATGTGGGCCCGGGGTGAATCTTAGAAATTTTTCAATTGGGGTTGGGTGATCACTTTAATAGTTAGGATATGAACGTTTGAACATCTATTGATGATTTTATATAACATTTGACTAGTTTAGAGTCTTTTGGCACCGAATTGAGGGTTTAAAGCACATTTGTGGACCGGAAAGCAAGCTTTGAGACAAGGTAAGTCTCTTTTCTAACCTTGTAAGAGGGAATTAACCCCATAGGTGAATTAAATTAATATGTGCTTCTATTTGTGCGGGCTACGTACGCATGAGGTGACGAGAGTCTGTGCGTAGCTACTAATTATGCTTATGTCGGGGTAACTTAGGACCCAAATTATGTTATACTTGTGTTGTTTGCACCCTACTTGTTAATTTAAGTGCTTAATTCATATTAGGACTTGATAGGGGAATTGTAAAAGGTCAAATTTCATTTACTTGAGTTTTTGACGAGTTACTTGACCATTAATAAGAATTGGTGCTTCCTCTGAGTATTAGCCTCTTAATAATCTTTGAATCGGTTGTTTTCTCTTCTTGTGGAGCTGGACGAACGCCTCGGCAGTAGAATAGATGCATCTATGGTTCGTGTCGTTCGACCCTCGGCAATGCATAATTTATATATTTATATGTTGGATCGGGTCATATGACCTCGACATAATTCGTGCGTAATAATTCATGGAGCCCAATTATAATTGATATTGTCCCATTGGCTTGAAAGATTAATTTGTTAATGATCGAAATTAATTTGGGATTTACTATTAGTGAAAGAATTATTTATTTATTTCCTGTCATTGAGTTTTCAGTTGTGTTTATATAGTTCATGCTTAAATTATAACATCGTTATTTTATTATTAGCCCATAGTAAATGTCGAAGTTGATCCCTCGTCACTACTTCTTTGAGGTTAGACTAGATGCTTATTGGGTACATGTTTATATGTACTCACGCTCCACTTATGCACTAATCGTGCAGGATATGAGGCAGGTGCATCTGGCTATCAGTCTGGAGCGCACCCTTGATTTCCACGAGACTTTGCGATGAGCTGCCTTCCGAGCCCATTCTGCAGCACCAAAGCATTCCTTTTGCTTTTACTTTCTGTCTATTTCACTTCAGACAGTAGTGTAGTATTTTCGTTTATATATTCTACTAGTAGCTCATACACTTATGGCACCAAGTCTTGAAAATTATGCTAGTAGACACATGATGATTTTTGGATATTTACTCATCTCATTTGCTCTTAAAATTATTTATCTCTCATTTTATTTAAACTTTTACTTCCTATTTATGCACTAATAAAAATAGCAGCTATTTCTAAGATGTTAAAAGAAACAATCACATGGTTAGTTCACTGTTGGCTTGCCTAGCGGTAACGTTGGGCGCCATCACGGCTTATAGGAGAAATTGGGTCGTGACATTAAGGGTTTAGTGTTTAACGACAAAACAACGGAAGGTTTCCAATGTTAATTATTTTCTAACTAAAGCCAACACATTAATGTATGATTTTCTCTACCATATTAATCTTGTTCTTGCTTTAATTAACTGTTTATGTATTTCTCATGTACATCAAAGAATGATCTGTAGTTAAAATATGCTAAATATACTAGATATATGTCTAATGACTTTATTATTCTTTCACATGTACATCTGTTTGTTGTTGAGACCATTGGGGTCGACTTTGTAGTTTCCAAATGATCGGTTCTGCTAAGAGGTGGTAGCGGGATTTGGAGTGGAGCAGACCAGCTGGTTCACCTTCACTTACTCGGGATCAGTTTTTGCAGCTATTTCTAGAGAAGTTTGTTCCTTTCACTCTGAATGAGGAGTATCATAGGCAGATCGAGTGCATTTAGCAGGGTGTCATGATCGTCACCCAGTACGAGACAAGATTATGGACCTAGCCTATCATGCAACTATCTTGATTCCCAATGATAGAGAGAGGGTGAGGATGTTTATTGATGGTCATACCTTCGGCATTAGGCTTCAGTTGTCCAAGGAGACGGGGGATGATATTTCTTTCTAGAGGGATGTAAAGATTGCTAGACGGATCGAGATGGTTCGTGGCGAGGATAGGGGAGGCATCCGAGAAGAGGCCCCATCATTTTGGTGGTTTCGTTAGTGCCTCATCTGGAGGCAGAGGTTATTTTGGTAGATGCCATCCTCCTAGGCCGATTTAGTCAGCTCTTCAGGTATCCCACAATGCTTGGGGCGGTTGTGGTTCTTATGTGTTTCGTCCTGAGCAACTAGCATTCAGTGCACCTTTAGCTTCTATCAGTATATCACCACATCAGAGTTACTATAGTGGGTATCCGGGTTGTCAGGGTCAGTTTTAGCTTCAGCAACCTCAGTAGCCGAGGGAGTGCTTTGAGTGTGGGGGCATTGGTTACATCAGGAGGTATTGCCCTAGATTGACGAGCAACGGACCTCAGCAGATTTCTCGTGTTATTATGCCAACACTGGTTGCTCCACCACTCACACAACCAGCTAGATGCAGGGTCCAAGTTGCTAGAGGTGGAGGTCAGGCCATTAGAGGTAGATGCCAGCCAACTAAAGGTCGCCCGAGGGGTGGAGGTCAGAGTGATGGCGCCCAGCCCCATTTTTATTCATTTCCACTAGACATGAGGCAGAGTCATCTGATGTCGTCATCACAGGTATTGTTCCAGTTTTGCATAGAGATGCTTCAGTTCTATTTGATCCGGGATTTACTTACTTTACTTAATCCTGTGTGCTATCCTATATTCCTTCATATCTGATTATGCCTCGTGATTCATTGAGTGCTCCTGTATATGTGTCCACGCCTGTGGGAGAATCTATTATTGTAAATCGTGTTTATCGCTCGTGTGTGATTTCTATCAAGTGCCTTAAGACTAGTGTAGCTCTCCTACTTCTTGATATGGTGGATTTTGATGTGATTTTGGGCATGGATTGGTTGTCACCTTATCACACTATTGGATTGTCATGCCAAGACGACGACCTTAGCCATGCTGGGGTTGCCTCGATTAGAGTGGAGAGAAACTCCTGGCCATTTTACTAGAAATGTTATTTCTTATGTAAAGGCTCAACATATGGTTGCCAAGGGATATCTAGCATATTTGGCCTATATTCGTGATTTTAGTGCAGAGGTTCTGGATTTAGTACCAATTGTGCGTGGGTTTCCTAAGGTGTTTCCCATAGTTCGGGGATGTCACCCGACAGAGATATCGACTGCTATATTGACTTGGCTCCGGGCACTCATCCTATTTCTATTCCACCATATTGTGTGGCCCCAGCTGAGTTGAAAGAACTAAAGGAACAGTTAAGGGATTCATTAGACCTAGTGTCTCGTTCTAGGTTACATCATTGTTGTTTGTGAAGAAGAAGGATGGTACGATGAGGATGTGTATTGATTATTAGCAGTTGCACAAGGTCACTCTCAAGAACAAGTATCCTTTTCCGAGGATTGATGCCTTATTTGATCAGCTTCAGGGTGCCAAAGTATTTTCGAAGATTGATTTGAGATCTGGCTACCATCAGTTGAAGATTAGGGCATTGAATGTCCCTAAGGCAGCTTTTTGGACTCGGTATGGGCATTATGAGTTGCTAGCGATGTCATTTGTCTTGACAAATGCCCCAATAATGTGTATGGATTTGATGAACTCCGTATTCAACCCTTATCTAGATTCTTTTATGATCATCTTCATTGATGATATTTTGGTCTACTCCTCCAGTCGATGGGAGCATGGACAACATCTTCGAATTATGCTTCAGACCATGAGATATAGCCAGTTATATGCCAAGTTCACAAAGTGTGAGTTTTGGTTAGATTTGGTTGTCTTTTTGGGGCATGTGGTATCTTTCGAGAGCAGTAAAGTGGATCCTAAGAAGATTGAGGCAGTTCAGAACTAGCCTAGACCTACTTTAGCTATAGAGATTTGGAGCTTCTTGGGTTTGGCGGGTTATTATCACCGGTTCGTGGAGGGGTTTTCGTCTATCGCAACCCTATTGACTAGATTAACCCAGAAGGGTACCCCATGCAAGTGGTCTAACGAGTGTGAGTTGAGTTTTCAGAAGCTCAAGACTGCTTTGACTACAGCTTCAGTGTTGGTGTTGCCTACGGGTTCAGGATCCTACACCGTGTATTGTGATGCATCACGAATATGGCTTGGTGCAGTATTGATGCAGGATGGCAGGGTGATTATGTATGCGTCTCGGCAATTGAAGGTTCACAAGAATAATTACCCTGTTCACGACTTAGAGTTGGAAGTTATTGTTCATGCAGTAAAGATTTGGAGTCATTACCTCTACGGCGTGTCATGTGAGGTATTCACATATCATCGTAGTTTACATCACTTATTCAAGAAAAAGGATCTAAATTTGAGGCAGCGGGGTGGTTAGAGCTATTTAAAGACTATGATATCACCATTTTGTACTACCCCGGGAAGGCCAATGTGGTGGCCGATACCTTGACTAGAAAGGTTGTGAGTATGGGTAGCCTTTCATATATTCTAGTTGGTGACAAACCGCTAGCCTCAGATGTTTCGGCCTTGGCCAGTTAGTTTGTGAGGTTAGATGTTTCAAAGCCTAGTCGGGTCCTTGATTGCAAGGTTTCTCGGTCTTTTTTGTATGAGCGCATCATAGAGCGTCAGTATGACGACTCCTATTTGCTTGTCCTTAAATACATGGTACACCACAATGATTCCAAGAATGTTTCTATTGGAGATGATGGTATGTTGCGGATGTAGGGTTGTATTTGTATGCCCAATGTGGATGGGCTGTGAGAATTGATTCTTGAGGTGGCACATAGTTTGCCCATTCATCCGGGTGCCGCCAAGATGTATCAGGATTTGAGGTAGTATTATTGGTGAAGAACAATAAATAAAGATATAGTAGAGTATATAGCTCGGTGTTTGAACTGCCGGCAGGTGAAGTACGAGCATCAGAGGCTTGGCGATTTGCTTCAGAAAGTTGAGATCCCCGAGTGGAAGTGGGAGCGTATTACCATGGATTTTGTTGTTGGTCTCCCACGGAGTTTGAAGAAATTTGACACAGTATGGTTCATTATGCATAGGTTGACCAAGTCGACACATTTCATTCCGGTGGTGTCTATTTATTTATATCAGATTTTTCTTCTTTACGGTGTGTCGGTGTCCATAAGTTTTGATAGGTGCATGCAGTTCACATCGCATTTTTGGAGGGCCGTACAATGTGAGCTAGGCACACGGGTTGAGTTAAGTACATCATTTTACCCCAGATGGACGGATAGTCCGAGGGTACTATTCAGATATTAGAGGATATGCTTCACGCATGTGTTATGGATTTTAGGGGTTCTTGTGATCAGTTCTTGCCTCTTGCGAAGTTAAACTGCAACAATAGATACCAATCGAGTATTCATATGGCTCCTTATGAGGCCTTATATGGCAGGTGATGTCGTTCTCCAGTTGGTTGGTTTGAACTGGGAGAGTCTCAATTGTTGGGTACTGATTTGGTTTGGGATGGCTTGGAAAAGGTCAAGCTGATATAGGATCAACTTCATACAGCACAGTCTAGGCAGACGAGTTATGCCGATCGGAGAGATTGTGATGTTGCATTCATAGTTAAAGAGAGAGTTTTGCTTCAGGTTTCACCCATGAAGGGTTTGATGAGGTTCGGGAAGAAGGGAAAGTTGAGCCTTAGGTATATCGGACCCTTTGAGATCCTTGAGAAAGTTGGTGAGGTGGCCTACAAGCATGCATTGCCACCTACCTTATCAGTAGTGCACCCTGTGTTCTATTTTTCCATGCTCGAAAAGTTTCACGGTGATCCGTCCCATGTATTAGATTTTAGCTCAGTCCAATTGGAAAGGGATTTGACTTATGAAGAGGAGCTAGTGGCTATTCTAGCATGGCAGGTTCGAAAGTTGAGGTCTAAGAGTTATCCTTCTGTTAGAGTGTGGTGGGGAGGTTAGCAAATCGATGTAGCTATGTGGGAGTCCAACTTCGATATGCGGATTAGATACCCCTACCTTTTCACCAGTCCAAGTACTTTTCTAAGACCATTCATGGACAAATATTGCTTTTAGAGGTGGAGAATATGACGACCCGATAGGTTGTTTTGAGAACTAACCCTTATTTCTGTGTTCCGAGATCTCTGTTAGCTTCATTTGATGTTTCTTGATTTGCGTGCATGGTCTGTGTGGCTTTTTGAAAAGCTTTTATGTGAAAATTTGAAGAAAATATGATTTATGGTTTTAAAAACAACTAGAGTTCATTACGGTCAACATTTTATAAAAACGACCTCGCATCATTATTTTGACGATTTCGGTAGGTCTGTATCGTGATTTATGTCTATGCACCATCATGATATTTACTTCCATGTTTTTGATATTTAATGACATATCTTGCTTCATGCCTTAATTGTCACATGCCTTTATTTCACATCTATGCCATAATTGTTACATGTCATTTAGTTATTCCTTTGTATTAATTAGTCCGTTCCTCCCATGACTTCATGCTTACTTGCTACTTGTCCTTACTTTCTTAATTTGCATACCTTAATTGTCACATGCTTTACTTGTTCAATTTTTTTGTAATATTTGTTGCATTATATAATGTGGTTTTACTTGCGTGAGTTGTTTAGTTGCTAGATACCGATGAATTGGTAAAGTTGAAACTTCGAATTGTTAGAGATATTTTGATGATTCTGTGGTTCTTTATTGCCTTGTACATTTACCCTCTTGAGGCAGAAATTCTTGTAAATTAGGTTGTTGAATTGTTTATGTTGATGATTGAAATATCTTGGGGAGCAGGTTGCATGCCGTAATGGAAATTGAAAGGTAATAAATTGAAATGGTAGAATAAGGATTGATTATGATATGGACAGATGATGATGTAGTAGGATCGGGTTGCGCACCGCAGCGGATTGCATATGTGGTACTTATTTGTGATTGTTGAATTAGCCTCGGCATTGTGATATGAGACTATGAGACTTGTTATTCCAGGCTCTCTGGTAGTTGAATTTCGAGTTTGTTTTCATGAGTTAACTGCTTTACTTCCATTTCCTATTTTCTGGTTATTGTTATTATTCCATATAGATTATTGTAACTGGCCCACCTTAGCCTTGTCACTGCTTCGTCGAGTTTAGGCTCAGCACTTACAAAGTATATGGAGTCGATTGTACTCGTACTACACTCTGCACTTCTTTCATAGTTGGTCCCAACAATGCTTAGTGAGATTGCCCAGGATCCAGCTACCTATAGAAGCTTGATGTATAGGTGCAAAGCGTCTGCAGCGCTAAAGTCCCCTTCTATTTAGTCATTGTTGTTTATTTAGATTCAAACAATTATGTTTATGCAAACTATTATATATAGCACTCTAGACGACCATGTATTCGTGTCTCCGGTTTCTGAGATTGTATTTGGATTACGTTGTTCAGTAGTTTTATCACCCTATTTCAGATATTCGGTTGTTATTGTTAACATTTTGATTTGAATTGTTTGAAACTGGTTAATAAATTTAGCTAAAGTTGGATGGCTTAGCAAGTGAAATGTTAGGTGTCATCACAGTCCCGACGGTGGGAATTCCGAGTCGTGACATAACCTTGGCAAGGTAATAAAAGCAAGAACTATAAATGATACTCACCAGTCACCTGTACAAGTTCTTAAATCCAACAAGTGTAGAACATGTATCCATTCAAATCAAGAAAACACAGGTAAAACCACCTTGGTTCTCACAATTCTTTGTTTTAACGTGTTCTACTCAGTCAACGATCCAACATATAAGGAATATATACAAGTAAATCCGGTAAACAGTCGAGAAATTTAAAGTAAAGAGGAAATTCAATAACCAAATAGCAGTCCATTGCAGCGCGCAACCCGATCCAAATAACAATAAGCCAATAAGGCATGTTGCAGCTTTCAACCCGATCCAAATAACAATAACCAACTCTCCAAGAGCTCACATCAACCAGAAACTCGTTGGTTTCTCATAATATGTGAATATACCTTCCAGAGAGAAACATGAGAGGGTGACCCTAGGGGGATGGATCCGTATCCACATGCTGCACGGACAACTCACGTGCTAATAATATCAATCGCACGGACAACTCATGTGCCATTAATATCAATATCTAGATCTGCACGGACAACTCACATACTGCACGGACAACTCACGTGCTGCACGAACAACTCGCATACTGCACGGACAACTCACGTGCTGCACGGATGACTCATGTGCTAATAATCACAATCTTCCCGGCATGATCACATGCATAACAATACAATCCCTCGGTGTGGTCACAGGCACAATATCACAATCCGCCCAGTGTGATCACATGCACAATATCATAATCCTTCCAGCGTGGTCACATGCACAATATCATAATCCACCCGGAGTGTTCACATGCATCCAGTCCAAATCATATCACAAAAGTAAATAAACAAGAATACATGTATATAATGAATAAATATCCAAATTCATGCTCATGGTTGGTATAATGACATGCTAAAGTGTAGGCATGTGCAAAGTGTGCAATCATAGATCAAATCATCAATTTCATCACAGAAATAGCAATTATCAAGTTCATTCAGGGAATTAACCTTTATGTAACCTCAAACATGGATCAAATAGTTCACAACAAGGTTAAAAATATGAGAAACATTATAGCTTAAAGCTTAACAATCAATTCTAGGCATATCATAGCCTAAGCACTACCCCGAACATGGATAAATTTTCCGGTGCTTGCACATGGGCTCAAACCCCACACATATGTGTACCCATAACACGTAGCTACCACAAACAATGAAAGGAATTAGTGCCTCAACCAAGTTTAGATAAGATACTTACCTCAAGCAAGAAAAATAGATACCGAGCAAGCCAAACGATACTCTAGCACCACCATCCCGCGCGAATCAATCTCTACACAGCTTGAAACTAGCCAAAAACAAAACTCAAAACATCAAATAATACCTTAGGAAACAAACCCGAGCAATAAAGGTCGAATGCTTAATCAAAAACTCAAAGTCAACAAAAAAGTCAAACTCCAGCCCGCACCTCGAAAGCAGACAAAACTCACAAACACCGACAACCCATTCGAATACGAGTCTAACCATACTAATTTCACTCAAATCCGACTCAGAATCGATGTTCAAAACTCAAATATTCACTTTAGGAAAGTTTAGGCAAAAGCCCCCAATTTCTCTTCCAAATTCATTAATCAAATGCCAAAATCGAAGATAGAATCATAAAATATAATCAAAACTGAGTAGAAAATACTTACCCCAATCCATGTGATGAAATTCCTCTCCAAAATTACCCAAAATCGTTCTCCCCAACTCAAAATGTGAATAAACGAACAAACCCTTGAAGTATATAGAACCTGCCTAGGCATTTTCGCATCTGCGAAACCATAGCTGCTTTTGTGGCTTCACTTTTGTGACCTAAACTCTTTTTCTGCAGAAAATCACTTAAGCCCGACCCCTCGTAACTATGAAATATTCTTCGTTGCTGCGACATCGCATGTGGAGGGAACGCTCCGTATCTGCGCCAATCCCGCTTCTACGCCAAAGCTACCGCATCTGCACTTTTGCAGTTGCACTGAAATATTCACATTTGCGGACTCCTTCCCCCAGCTCCATATTATGCTTCGGCGCTACTAGTGCCGCATCAGCGACTCTGCACTTACGCCCAATGCTCCGCAGGTGCGGTCACACTAGATTTCTGCCCAAACTAGCATCAACCAACATGTTCCAAAATGATCTGAACCATGTCCGAAACTCACCCGAGCCTCTCGGGACCTCGTCCGAACATACCATCAAGTCCCAAAATATAACACAGACCTAATCGATGCCTCAAATCCCACATAACAACATTCAAATCAGGAATCGCACCTTAAATCAAACATAATGAACTTTCAACTTCCCAAACTCGTGCGGAACCATATCAAATCAACTCAGCATAACCTAAAATTTTGCGCACAAGTTCCAAATGCCATAATGAAACTATTCCAACTCCCAGAACAACAATCTGAAACTGATACCATCAAATTCAACTCCCGATCAAACTTATGAACTTTTCAAGCCTTCAAATTGCTAACGATAGAGAAATAGTGTCGAAACCTTCTCGAAACATCGAAATGCAAATCCGAGCATATGCCTAATTCCAAAATCTCCATCTTGACCTAAAGGAACCATCCAAACTCCAATACGGGGTCAAATATACAAAAGTCAAGCTCGGCCAACTCTTACAACTAAAGTCTTCTAAAATGAAAAATCATTCTTCTAAATAAATTCCGAATCGCCTGAACTCCAAAATCGATGATACACACAAGTCATAATACATCATATGAAGCTATTCATGCCCTCCAACCTTCGAATGGAATGCAAATGTTCGAAACGACTGGTCAGGTCCTTACATTCTTCCCCACTTAAACATACGTACGTCCTTGAACGTGCCATGAGTTGCTCCAAAGCCAACAAATCACCGTGTAAACTCACCATGCACCTACTCGTGGGTGATACCACATCACCCCAATCCATATAAGCATGATAACACAACCTAACTGAAGATCCTTTATTCAACCTTAGCCCATAAATCGTGGAATCAATCCTCCATCATCTGGAATCCATTACAAGAACCGATTCTCACATCCATACGATGTATAAATATGAATAAACTTGTAACAAATCCATAACCATAACCCAAGATGTAAGGGTCACCCTATCATGTTTCTCTCTTGATGGTGTACTCACGGATTACGAGAAACCGATGAGTTTCTGGTTGATGTAGTCTTTGGGAGAGCTAGTTATTGCTATTTGGATCGGGTTACAAGCCGCAACAGGCCTTATTGGCTTATTATTATTTGGATCGGGTTGCGCGCCGCAATAGACTGATATTTGTTATTGCATTTCCTCTTTAATCGAAATTTCCTTGTCTGTTTACATGATTTACTTGCATATCTTCCTTATATGTTGGATTGTTGACTGAGTAGAACACTTTAAAACAAAGAATTGGGAGCATCAAGGTGGTTGTACCTGTGTTTTCTTGATTTAAGAATTTGTACATGTGATTGGTGAGTATCATTTATAGTTCTTGCTTCTATTACCTCGCCGAGGTTAGTTACGATACTTATTGAGTACATGGATTCGGTTGTACTCATACTACTGTTCTGCACCTTGCATGCAGATCTTGGAGCTGAGTACTTTGGGAGCCGGCGTCAAGGATGCACCTACTTCCGGACACAACTACCACTTATCCTTGGTAATCTAGATTTTGATTCTGTTTATGTACATTTCAAACAAAATTTTTAAT
Organism: Nicotiana otophora; assembly: GCA_000715115.1. Classification (NCBI taxonomy): domain Eukaryota; kingdom Viridiplantae; phylum Streptophyta; class Magnoliopsida; order Solanales; family Solanaceae; genus Nicotiana; species Nicotiana otophora. The sequence continues at coordinate 33,676 of AWOL01S0002446.1, read as the reverse complement.
ATTTTCCTATCCGTTTGTAAATCTAAGTCTTAGTGACTCATGACTTGTACTACTAGTCCTTGGAGAGTTGTATAAGCTTCATGTATTTCACTTTTTGACTCTTATAATTATCATTAGATTGTATTTACTATTGTTTGGCTTACCTAGCGGGTTGGGTTAGGTGCCATCATGACTAGTTGGATTCTTTTTGGGTTGTCACAAGTTGGTATCAAAGCTCTAGGTTCATAGTTTCTACGAGAAGAGTTTGCTTGGGATGTGAAAAGAACTATTGGGTGCTTGATTTCTGTCTTGATATGTTGTACAGTCTCAAGTTATAAGCGTGTTGAGGGATCTTTTATGATGTTCCTTGTGGGGTGAAGTGTATTCTTATGTTTTGCTGATGAGTTCAGACTCGGGAAGATTTAGAGATTGCATAGTGGTTGTGACCGTGGTAAGGCATAGTGAAATGCCAGTCTGAGACTAACCATATGGGTTATCTCCTGCGAGGTAGCCTACGGATGTGTGATCCTAATGAAGTTTGTGCGGAGACTTTCTTTCTACCAGTAGGTTATATGTGTTGCAATTTGAGTTTGGATCGCTTAAGCAAGTTGACTTGACTGTCAATATAAGCAATGTGAGCTTAGCAGATGATTTGAGGTATTTTCTGATTTGTATTACATGAGCTTATGAAGGATTTGGTTTAGTTACAGTACGGGATTATGGTAGTAATGGAGTAAGGGTTATCGGATGATGGGTTTTATGGCTTTGAGCCAAGTGGGAAAGTCTGCTATCGACGATTAGGTTTCATGGTTATGCGTTACATTGGTTTCGGTCTGAGGTGCAATTGAGGATCATTTATGACTTGAAGAGTTTGGTTTTGAGGATGACTTGGCAAGGAAATTTCTGTATGTATGATGTGTTACACTTTATGGATGTATGGGAATTTTGGAATGATTTGGGTCTGTTATTCATGATAGATGTAATGTACTAAGAAAAGGGAGTCACTGGGTTGCGTTAAGCTGGGGTTACTTCTTTGGGTGTTGGTGTACTAATGGGGCACATGTCGTTTGGCTCGTTTGGGCGGTGCATTTGATATTTGAACAGAGTGGATGACTCTCGAGGAAGTTCCAATGAATTCATGATTCAGATGGGGTAATTAAGGAATTTTCGTATTTGTAAATGGCTAAGATCTGAGAGTTACATTGGATGGTGCCGAGATTTGTTGTGTTTATGCATCATTATAGATTCTACATTTCAGTATCAAAGAGGTTAAGGAAACAACTTTAGATTCACATAAGGTCTTTTTTGAGTGGGTATTTCGGGTGCGGTACTCTGAGTGCCTAAAAGGGAATACGATTGCGTATGGGAATACGTGGTTTCATGCTAGGACCTCTTGAGGTGAGCTTTGGGTAAGGATCATGGTGTTATGGCAAGGAGAAGTGTTAACTTGAGGGTAATTCAGAAGGAACTCGGAGAAATAGGACATCTTGATAGTAGGTTGGATCAACACGGTAATGGTTATAATCATTATTTTTGGTTCCTATGATGTGGTGAGGTTTTGTTGGCGTTTTGTGGTAATACATTTGGGTTTGGTATCTGCGTGACTTGGTTGAGTTATAAGGATTCAGTTCTGATGGATTGGTTATGTGCACATGGGTTTCGAAGAGTTCTCGATAGTGTTGACCTCGCCTTGAGATGGGTATTTTCTACAAGTATATACGGTATGTTACATGTTATGATTTTCTCGCAGATGGGGTCTAGTGGTAGGTTTCTGGCTGGTGGAGAATGTATCATGTGGGTGCTTTAAAAATGTTGATGAGATTATCATACTTTACATATGATGACATGATAGATGTGGTATGATGCGTGGGATTGAGGTTTGTATGTACAAGGTTGCGGTTCAGTTTTGAAGGGAAGGTCACGAATTTTAGACAACATAGACGATCTGAGATGTTTAGATGAATGCTAGTACTATTTAGTATTACCTGAGAAGGGTGCACATTTCAGAAGGCGCATTGTGTTTTGACTTATGGATGCTTCATAGGTATTGCGGTACTCGTCTAGTTGATCGACTACTGATGTTATGATTTTTCTATGTGGCACGGACGAATTATAGAAGTATTTCTCGTGAGAGGATGGTATATGAGGGATGTGTTAGTCATTCGAGTGGTGGAGTTGGGATTGGATATGGTGATTATGGTATTCTAGGAATTTGGAGACTAGTAGAGTTCTTAGAGGTAGATTGTTCCTTGGTTGCGGACTGTGAAGGTATGACCAAAGTTAGAAAGCTAAAAGTATGTGTTATGGTTAGGTTATTATGGACTTTTGGAGGGTTATTTATCTATTAGTGGATGGCATTTGGGGGCCCATTGGTAGGCCTAATGAGAATGTGTATTTTATACCGGGTCGAATTTATTTACTTAGCACTACTATTGTTGAAGGATGTGTCATTCCGTTAGAGTCGAGATTGATCATGTTCTGATGCGTTCTGCGTGTTACTCTTCTATGCTATGATGTGTTGTGATCTGTTGGGTATTTTTACACATGGTGCATTCTGTCTGGGTCTTGTGGAGAAATTTGAGCGAGATGGTTCTTGGGATGTTGAATGGTTGATCATGGCTTGGTTATGGTCTTTTGGGGTTATGGAATATTGTGATATTCGTTTCTCCAGGGTTATGGTCATGCACTTCGTGTGGATGTTGTTGATTTGTGCATGATTCTTCATTTTTAGAATTATGGATCGGGGTATTTCATGTGGACCAGTGTTTGTATTGGGTCACGCATTGCATGTAGAGTTATGTTGGGATATGATCCCTTGGGCAGATCTCCTGTGTCTTGGTTCCCCTCATGTGGCGGGTTTATAGCATTGATCTTGTGGTGGTACTTGTTGATCTTGTGGGATGGTTCTCTCCTTTGAATCATTTTCCATGTTTGAGTACATTTGATTGTTGTTTATTGATGTATGGATTGAACGGTTGTGGATTTAGATTGTACTGGTGTAGCATGTTAGTAGATCCGCTTGTAATTGATGGGATGAGGTCATTGAACCTAGAACGGGTTATCGGGTTTGATTATGGTATATTTGGAAGGATAATATCACAAATCGGCTTAGAATTTGGCTAGGTACTTGTCGGACGAGAGAGAGCTCCATGACTTATTGATTTGATGGGTGGTTATGAGTCTCTGCATATTTCTTTCATCAGTGGAAGTGTACGAAGAGTTAGAACAAGGTTTTACTAGATATGAGGTTTGTTACCGGTACCAGATTCGTTTTTGAGCAGCTATTGTGGCCGGAAGTTATTGCTATAAGTAGCTGAGTTATGTGGTATATCATGTGACACGGACAACTCACGTGTTAATAATATCAATTGCACTGACAAATCACGTGTTGTACGGATAACTCACATGCCAATAATATCAATATCTGGATCCAAACGGACAATTCATGTGCTGCACGAATAACTCATGTGCTAATAATCACAATCTGCCCGACGTGGTCAAAGGTATAACAATACAATCTCCTGGTGTGGTCACAGGCACAAGGTCACAATGCGCCACAGGCACAATATTATAATCCGCTCGCCTTCGTCATATGCACAATATAATAATCCACTTGGTGTGGTCACATGCATAATATCAGAATCCGTCGGGAGTGGTCACATGCACAATATCCTAATTCGCCTGGCGTATTCAAGGCATCTAGTCCAAATCATATCTCACAGAAGAAAATATACAAGAATACATGTATATGATGAATAAATATCAAATTTTATTCTCTTGGACATGTATAATGACATGCTAAAGTGTAGGAATGTGCAAAGTGTGCTATCATAGCTCAAATCCACAATTTCATCATAGAAATAGCAATTATCAAGTTCATTCAGGGAATTAGCTTCTATGTAACCTCAAACATGGATCGAATAGTTTACAACAATGTTACAAAGATGAGAAACATCATAGCTTAAAGCTTAATAGTCAATTTTAGGCATATCATAGCCTAAGCACTACCCCGAACACGGATAAATACCCCGATGCTCGCACATGGGCTCAACCAAGTTTAGATAGGATACTTACCTCAAGCAAGCCAAAACGGATATCAAGCAAGCCATACGATACTCTAACAACGCCATCCCGCACGAATAAGCCTCTGAACGACCCGAAACTAGCTAGAAACAACTCAAAACATCAAATAATGCCTTAGGAAACAAACTCGAGCAATAAAGGGAAAATCTTTAATCAAAATTCAAAGTCAACCAAAAAGTAAAACCTGAGCCCTAACCTTGGAACCCGACAAAACTCAAATATTCCGACAACCCATCCGAATACGAGTCCAACCATATTAATTTCACTCAAATCTGATTCTGAATCGTTGTTCAGAACTCAAATATTCCCTTTAGGAAAGCTTAGACAAAAATCCTGAATTTCTCTTCCAAATTCATCAATCAAATGCCAACATCGTAGATAGAATCATGAAATATAATCAAAATCGAGTAGAAAATACTTATCTTAATCCATGTGGTGAAAATCCTCTCCAAATCGCCCAAAATCGAGCTCCCCAACTCAAAATGTGAATAAATGAACAAACCCACGAAGTATATAGAACCTCCCTAGGCCTTTTCTCATATGCGAAACAATAACCGCTTCTGCAGCGTCGCTTTTGAGACCTAGCCTCCGCTTTTGCAAAAAATCACTTAAGACTGAGCCCCTCGCACCTGCGAAATATACTCCGCTTCTACGACATCAAAGGTGAGAGGAAACGCTCTACGTCTGCGCCAATCTCGCTCCTGCACCGAATCTACCGCATCTGTACCTTTGTAGGTGCGCTGAAATATCCGCATTTGTAGATTCCTACCCCCAGTTCTAGATTGCGCTTATGCGCTACTAGTGCCGCATCTGCTGCTCCACACATGCGCCCAAGGCTCCCAAGGGTTTGGTCACACCAGATCTCTGCCCAAACTAGCATCAACCAACATGTTCCCAAATGATCTGAACCATGTCTGAAACTCTCCCGAGCCCCTCGGGACCCCGTCTGAACATACCAACAAGTCCTAAAACATAATACGGACCTAATCGAGGCCTCAAATCTCACATAACAACATTCAAATCATGAATCGTATCTCGAAGCAAACTTAATGATTTTTTGAACTTTCAACTTTCAAAACTCGTGTAGAACCATATCAAATTAAATCAGAGTAACCTCATATTTTGCACACAAAAATCAAATGATATAGGAATCTATTCCAACTCTCGGAACAACAATCCGAACCCAATATCATCAAAGTCAACTCCTGGTCAAACTTATAAACTTTCCAATACTTTAATTGCTAACTTTTGCCAAATAGTACTGAAACCTTCTCGAAACATCCAAATTCAAATACGAGCATGATCCCATGTCCAAAATCACCATCTCAACCTTACAGAACCATCAAAACTCTGATCCGGGGTAAAATACACAAATGTCAAACTTGGTCAACTCTTCCAAGTTAAGACTTCTAAAATGAAAAATCATTCTTCCAAACAAATCCTGAATCACCCGAAAACCAAAATCAATGATGCACACATGACATAATACTTCATACGAAGCTACTCATGCCCTCAAACCATCAAACGGAATGCAAATGCTATAAATAACCGGTCGGGTCATTAGTAAGTAGTCACGGTTGGAATGAAGTATGCACGCTTGGTCAATCTATCTACAATAACCCACACTGCGTCAAATTTCATCAAGGTCCATGGAAGTCCAACTACAAAATCCATGGTGATACGCTCTCACTTCCACTCTGGAATATCAAGTATCTGAAGCAAACGCTTGGTCTCTGATGCTCGTAATTCACCTACTAACAGTTCAAACACCGAGCCACATACTCCACTATACATTTCTTCATTCTTCTCCACCAGTAGTGTTGCCTCAAATCCTGTTACATATTCACAACACCCGGATGAATGGAGTACCGCGAATTGTGGGCCTCCTCAAGAATCAACTCACGCAACCCATCCGCATTGGGAACACAAATCCGGCCCTGCATCCGCGACACCCCATCATCTCCAATAGAAACCTCCTTGGAATCACCGTGCTGCATCGTATCCTTAAGGACAATAAAGTGTAGATCATCATACTGACGCGCCTTGATGCGCTCATACAAAGAAGACTGAGAAACCACGCAAGAAAGAACTTGTCTAGGCTCTGAAAATCCCCATGAACTGATTGGACAAATCCCGAATGTACAATGCTAACAGTCACTCTCCAATCAGAATATAAGCAAGCATCCCATGCTCTCAGCCTTCCTACTCAAGGCATCGAGGCGAACGGCACGATCCCATTAGAATAAGAAGCTTTGACGGGTCCTTGGCCCCATTGACGAATAAACGTGTGAGTTATAAATTTTAAGGGAACTTTTTGATGAGAACGCATAACGTGGGAGAAATTCGTAAGAGGAGTACAATTATCTGCGGCTTATCATGAAGCCCGTCAAATCTCTACAATATCAAGTTTATCACTCTACGCAAGTCTAGTCTCAGGTTGTAATGTAAAATAAAGGACTTTAATAGGCAGGAGACAACTCAAGTAGTATAGCTATAGCATCGTGTGAACCTAAGTATACCCGAACATAACATGAATCTAGCTACACAGGACTCTCATCATCTTGTGCGTACGTAGCCCCCGCAATAAGTAACACATAACAATTACATCACCTAGGGGTAGTTCTCCCCTCACAGGGTTTGATAGGAGACTTACTTCACTCTGAAGTTCCATAACCGACTCCAACGCCTCTCTAACACCTGAAACCAAATGCCCGTCGATCCGAAACTATTCAAATAGATGTGCAAACCAATCAAAATATACTATAATACCCATAATTAATCATTTTATACATTTTCCCACTCAGCTCGAAAAGTCAATAAAATTAACCCTCAGGACCACGTGCCCGAAATTCGAATTTTTTTGTAGATAAACATTACCTATAACACCATGAACTCAAATATATAATTTATTCCTAATTCCATGTCCAATTTCGTTGTCAAAATCCAAAATTACCAAATTTTAGGTTTTCTATCAAAACCCCCGCAATTTCTACTAATTTTCATGTTTAAATCCTTATACAAACCATGTATATAACTTGTAATAGGTGGGAATCACTTACCTTGTGTTTCTAGATGAAAATCTCCCTTTGAAGCACTCCAAAAATTGCCCCAACCAAGTGAGAAAATGAGCAAAACCCCGATTTTAAAACAATTTGCCCAGCTGACTTTATGCACCTGCGGAACGCCAGCCGCACCTGCGGCTCCGGACCTATGAAAATTCCATCGCAGGTGCGGTTCCCTCCAAGGCAGGCGAAATCTGTTTATGCAGACCATTTTACTCTTCTGCGCGAATGCTTCTGCGTGAACGCTTCTGTGATCCACCATACGCTTCTGCACTCCCGTATGTGCAGATACCCCTCCTCTTCTGCGACCCAACTGCCCCACTCATTTTCTGCTTCTACGGAGTATCCTTCGCATATGTGGGCTCGCAGATGTGGAAATACACTCGCATCTGCGGCCACCTAGCTTAGTTCAAAGGTCACTTCTGCGGCCACAATGCCGCTTCTACGGCTCCGCACCTGCGGCCAAAACATCGTAGGTGCGGTTACACCAGATATGTTGTCACCAACATTTTCATAAGGCCAAATTCAATCTGTTAACCATCTGTAATCCACCCAAGGCCCTCGGGACCTCGAACAAATGTACCAACCAGTGCTAAAATATCATACAAAATTTGTCGAGCCTTTAAATCACATCAAACAATGCTGAAATCACGAATCACACATCGGTTCAAGCCTAATGAACTTTAAAACTTCATACTTCTACATCCGATGCCGAACCCTATCAAATCAAGTCCGATTGGCCTCCAATTTTGAACACAAGTCCTAATTACACTAGGGACCTACTCCAACTTCCGGATTAGGAATTCGACCCCGATATCAAAATGTCCACTCCCGGTCAAACTTCCCAAAAATTATCCAATTTTCGACTTCCGCCAATTAGCGCCGAAAAACCTACGGACCTCCAAATCAACATCTGTATACGCTCCTAAGACTAAAGTTATCATACGACCCTTTGGAACCTTCCAATCCCGATTCCTAGGTCATTTACTCACAAGCCAAACCTTAGTCAATTCTTCCAACTTAAAACTTTTAAAATTAGAATTTTCTTTTCAAACCAATACCGAACTTCCCGAAATTCAATTCCGACCATACATACAACTCATAATACCTGAAGTGAATCTACTCAAGACCTCAAACCGCCAAACAACGCGCTAGAGCTCAAAACGACTGGGCGGATCGTTACACATGCTACGCTTTTGGATATCTTTTGTTGCAGATCCAGGTACCTCAGACCGGACTAATCGGCAGTGAGGCTTAGCATATACCTGGGGCTTCAAGGTATTCCTGCATGATCCGACTGCAGGCCTCGGAGTCACCCTCTTGTTTCATTTCTGTTGTTTATGTATTTCCGATAGTACTGTAGTTGAGATTTATCTCATGTATTCACTTAGATCTTGTGACTCTGTACCACCTAGTTTCGAGATATTATGTTGAGTATTTGCCACTTTGGCCTGTATTATTCTTATTTATGCATTTATGTTAAATTGCATTTTCGTTAAATTCATGTTTTCATTGTTTATTATAATGTTGAATGGTCGGCTTACATAGTTGGAAGATTATGTGCCATCACAACTCCTAAGTAGGGATTTTGGGTCGTGACACAATTGCTATTACACTAATACATTCTTATTCTATCTAATATACACTCTTTTATGTAATTTACCATTTAAATGTATGTTGCATCATCAATTAATATCATATTTAATTTATTCTTATTCAACCTAACCAAAATGTACTCTTTTATGCATAAATGCATAACACGTGCAATGCACGTACTCTAGATCTAGTTATATTGAAAGCATGAACCCCTTAGCGAAATATCGTTGGCCTTTTATACTCTTTAAAAATAAATTTCGCACAAGATAGAATATTCATTAACTATTTTTCCTAATATTTAAGACTTCGAAATCACCTAAATTTTCTATATTAATCTTTCCTATTTAAACATATAATATATCATATTTGTAAAAGAAATACCAGCGAAATTAAAGTAGAAAACTACTGGTACTTAGAACTTTGTTTAGGAATGTTTATCTTTGTAATATAATTATTGCCGGTTAATTTTTATAATTTTACTATTTTAATAAAATATTGTTGAAAGAAAAAGTGAGAAGCAAATAAAGTCTCATGGAGTTAAAAATCCTTATTCTTTATATATGTATAAACAACAACAACAACCCAGTATAGTCCCACTAGTAGGGTCTGGTTAGGGTAGTGTGTACGCAGACCTTACTGCTACCTTGGGATAGAGAGACTGTTTTCGATAAACCCTCAGCTCCCTCCCTCCAAGAGCTCCCCACCTTGTTCTTGGGGTGACTCGAACTCACAACCTCTTGGTTAGAAGTGGAGGGTGCTTACCACTAGAGCAACTCACTCTTGTCATGTCACGACCCAAAATCCCACCTCAAGTGTCGTGATGGCACTTAGTCTCTAAGACTAAGTACGCCGATTTTAATTACAATTCAAGCTATTTGTTTTTGAAAATAGAAATTAACAGCAGAACAAATATGAATATAACAACCTCCCAAGACTGGTAGTACTGAGTCACGAACTCTAACTGAATACATGAAGTTATCTCGAGGATCGAATATACAGTACTGATCGAATAAGAAATCAACAGTACAATAAAATGGAAAGCCTCTAAGGGACTGCGACGACTAAGCAGCTCTACCTTGAATCCTTACGATCCCGCTTTACTCTACCCAAGTTTGCTATCTCCAATACCTGGCTCTGCACAAACATGTGCAGAAGTGTAGTATGAGTACACCAAGGTCGGTACCCAGTAAGTATCAAGACTAACCTTAATGGAGTAGAAACGAGGTACAGTCAAGACTCACTAGTCAAATAATCTGTGCAATATAGCATACGAAAATAATAGAAAACAAATAACAATAAGGGCAACACCAATCAACTAGTGATTTAATCAGCAAGGCAACAGGAACATCATAAATATTACTCAAGGAATAATAAACACAGGTACAACCAATTAATCAAGTCCCTTCAAAATATACATCTTTTATCTATAAGTCTTTCAATGAAAGTCTCTAGAATATAATCCTTTTCAATAAATATATCTCAAATATACTTTCTTCAAATAAATATATCTTTCAAATAGAATTCTTTCAAATTAATCTCTTCTGAATATAATTCTTTCCAATAAATATCTTTCGAATATAATTCTTTCAAGTAAATATCTTTCAAATATAATTCTTTCAAGTAAATATCTTTCAAATATAATTCTTTCAAGTAAATAACTTTCAAATATAATTCTTTCAAGTAAATATCTTTCAAATATAATTCTTTCAAGTAAATATCTTTCAAATATAATTCTTTCAAGTAAATAAATTTCAAATATAATTCTTTTGAATAAAAGTCACCATGTGACGCCTCATTTAACTTTCATGGCGTGAGAAATATATTCAACACATCACATCAAATGGCACGGCAATACTACAAGTCACATAAAAAATATAGGTTCACAATAACATCTCAAGATAAAGGCATGAATATATACACAATAAAGAATATCACAATATAATATATGTCTCTCGTCCTCTCCTGCACAGAAACACCATCAGTGCCATGAGTATATGATAATATAAAAATAATTGCAAGGCATCACCCTTCATGCTTTTACTCTCATCCTCACCTGATAATATAAATGAAACAGCACGGCATCACCCTTCGTGCTTTTACTCTCATCCTCACCTGATAATATAATAAAACGGCACGGCATCACCCTTCGTGCTTTTACTCTCATCCGCACCTGATAATATAAATGAAACGGCACGTCATCACCCTTCGTGCTTTTACTCTCATCCGCACCTGATAATATAAATACAACGGCATGGCATCACTCTGCGTGCTTTACACTCGCAATGGCACGGCATCACCCTTCATGATTTACACTCTCCCTCACATGATAATATAATTCAAATGGCACGGCATCACCCTTCGTGCTTTACACTCTTCCTCACCAAGCACATGTATATCATTAACAAGCAAGGTAGGAAGCATAAATAACATCAAGAAGAGTGTTTAATCCACAACACAATACAACAATTTATATCACAATTTTTCACAGACCACAATCAAGTTCTAATTTGTAGAAGAATCAATACATTTCTCAATAAATAGCCCAAGGCTCCACATTCTTGATAATTATATTAACTCCTCAATTTAAACTTATTTAATAAACATTTGCAGATAAGGATTCCATCATGAATTTAGTTCCAAGAAACATATCAAATCCACAAACACATGGAATTCACATAAAATCAAAATAACAATAACACCAAATTATTATATAAAACACAAACGTGACAATTAAGGAATGCAGCATGATAACTCAAGTATTTACTTGTGCCAACAATTATCCAATTTAATAGATAAAGATGCCTAAAACTCTAAACCTATAAAATTTGCACATATAAGCCCGAGTACGTACTCGTCACCTCGCGTACACGGCTTCCAACCACACAATTTTCACATAAGACTCAATGCCTAAGGGGTAATTCCCCCACTAGAGGTTAGGCAAGATACTTACCTCTTTGAAGTTATGCCGATATTCCAAAATCCCCTTCTTGCTTGAATTGACCTCCGAACCGCTCAAATATATCCAAATTCAATGTATAACTTCATTAGAATGCATCGGAAATAATTCCGGATAATAATACGTCGACTTAAAATTTTATTCCAAAATGTCAACAAAAGTCAACGCGGGGCCCGCCTCTCAGAACCCGACAAAATTTTCATGAAATCCGAACACCCATTCCGATACGAGTTCAACCATATCAATTCTATCAAATTCCGATACCATTTCATCCCTCAAATCGTGATTTTTCATTTTGAAATTTTCTTCAAAAACCACCTTTTCCCTCAATTCAAAACACAAGTTAAATGATAAACATAAGGATAGAATCATGGAAATAAATAGATTCCAGGTGAAGAACACTTACCCAATCGATTGCTTGAAAAACCCACAAGGAATCGCTCATAACCGAGCTCTACAAGTCAAAATGTGATAAGAATGGCCTAACCCTCGATTTGGAAAACTTATAATCTGCCCAGGTCTGAAAGCATCGCGAACGCGGAGAAAGTCTCGCATTCGCGAAGAAGGAAGGTAAGGCTATCCAGGAAAACCCTTCACAAACGCGAGGGAAGGACTGCAAACGCGATGAACAAGGGACGAAACCTACGCGAATGCGAGACGTCGAACGCGAACGCGAAGAAGAAATATGAGGCTGCCATAAAGAGCTTCGCGAATGCGATGGAGGAAAAAGGCAAACCTTCGCGAACGCGAGAGGTTGAATGAGAACGTGAAGAAGCAATATGGGGTGGTCAGCAGTAACACTTTGCGAACGCGAGATACTCTTGGGGTTCACGAAGAAGAACACCAGAAGAAAGAACAACAGTTCAAAATATGAGGGAAATGACCCGTAGCCCATCCGAAACTCACCCGAGGCCCCCGGGACCTCAACCAAACATACCAAAGCATCCCATAACATCATAAGAACTTAGTCGAACCTTCAAAGCACCTTTAACAACAACAAAAACATGAATTACACACGGACAAGCCTAATGATCTTAGAAATTTCCGAATTCCACAAACGGCGCCGAAACCTCCCAAACCAAGTTCGAATGATCTCAAATTTTGTACACAAGTCAGAAATGGCACAATGAAGCTATTCCAATTTCCATAATCGAATTCCGAACCCGATATCAAAAAGTCAACCCTCCGGTCAAACTTTCCAAAAATTCATCTTTCGTCATTTCAAGCCTAATTCCACTACAGACCTCCAAATACTTTTTCGGGCATGCTCCTAAGTTCATAATCACCATACGGAGCTATTGACATCATCAAAATTCCATTCCGGATCCCTTTGCTCAAAAGTCAACTCTCCGGTCTACTCTTTACATTTAAGCTTCTAAATAAGGATGTTCTTTTAATTTAATTCTGAATCTTCAGTAATTCAAACTCGACCACACCCACGGGTCGTAATACATATTGCGAAGCTGCTCGAGACCTTAAGTCACTAAACGAGGCGTTAATTCTTAAAACGACAGGTCGGGTCGTTATTTTCTCCACCTCTTAAATAAACGTTCTTCCTCGAACGTGCTAAGAATTATTCTGAGGTTACCAAATTGATGATTTTACTTTTACACATATACACCCGGTTGATCCCACATTACCGCATTTGAGATAAGCCCGACAACACCATCTCAATTGAGATTATTTCTTTTATCCATATTTATAAACTTTAAGACCAATTTATTACACTCCAAACATTTCAAAAAAGCCTGATTTTCACAACAACGCACGGTATTAGTCTCAACTGGCTATAACAACTTGTGCCTACACACACATGAATCTTTCTTGATAGTGTTGAAGTACTTCGAAATTTTTTCGGGGTGTTACATTCTCCCCCACTTAGGATTATTCGGCCTTGAATGAGAAGTAGAGTCCGCTCTCAAACACATAACATAACTTATCTCTTCTTTCGCACGTCTCAATCCCCCAAATTTTACTAACTTCCAAATTTTACAAAACTTTTGGCAAAGTCTCCCCTTTAAATGGGGCCTATCCACCTGCCAGAGTAACACCAAAACAACTACTAACAACACATCCACAACCCAACAAAGCACCACAATGTATATATCAATAACACTAATCTCAGCATTACCAGCACCGCATTATCATAATGATATCAGGATATGAAGCACATCATATGTATGCCCATCATCATATCTATGGTCTTAATAGTTGTTCATAATCGATTACAACATTGCCAACTAACCTCATATTAACCAAAACCTCATTTCAAATTTTTTTACAACACTGACAGCAAAATGTGAGGCATGAAGACCTCATAAATATTTACCTGACTTAACGAGTCACATCTAACATCACATGGGCACTCACCTTGTAGGCTAAAACTCAATAATTACAGCACAATTATGGCACAGAAACACCTAAAAAATATTATCACATAAGCCTAACTCCCTATTAATACTATAGTACAAATTAAACTTCACAAAGGGAGAATTTAAATCATAAATATTTCACCATAAGGACCTCGTCCTTATATAACCTCCATCGCGGCTTGTAGCCCGGTTTAAATATTTCACATCATATAAAAATGCGAGGATCTCGTCCTCAACTCCGAATCACAAGTATTTTGCACATTGTGCCAATTGACATTTTCAATTTCCTTTCTTCCTTATTTTCAATAAATTTCGTAAACACATAATGAACTTTCATACCGGTAGGGCACAAAATTCATAAAATAAAAAAATTTAGAATCAATTATTCCGAAACACATAAAACCCGCTGTAGTGAATAATAAAAATTACTTTTGGACTAATAGCCCTCAATGGTGCACAAAATTAAAAATGACAGACACGGGCTCACATCTTCAAATATCCCAACATGGATAAACATATAAGTGGATCACACAATTACGAAGCTCACCCATAAGCGGAGAATAATAGGAGGACTCACCTCAATATTCAGAACCGAATTAAACTAAGGGAAAATATCCTTTTATAACAGAATCAGGATCGTACCTGTAACAACACCATCTGGTGTATCGGCCTCAGCCAAAATCATAGTGATTATATCAACGGGTCGGACCTCTACCTCTTAGGCGCCCTTTACCTGCCTGTCCTCCACCTCTAACTAACCATGCACGTGGAGTATTAACTGGAATAACCACTATAAGAACCCCATGCCGATGGTGCATTAAAAGAACTTACTGTAGCACCCCGAATATTTTGAAATTATTGTTGTGACCCCGTTGGTACTGAAATGTAGAATTATTAAGGACGCGGGAATACCGCAAGCCCGAGTGTCATCCCATATAAATCTCATCCCTTAATCATATACAAGTTTAGGAGAACCTTTCATTACCACGTAAATACATCTCAGGCCAAAACCGATATAACACATGACCCCACAATTTGATCGTTGATAGTGGACTCCCCTCACTTGGCACGAAGCCATAGGACACATGCCGATGATCCACAATACTAACCTTCACCGGTCATAAGACACCTCAAGCCATTTATTTGGCGCATGTCACCCGCGTGACAGTTAAACTCGCTTTCTCCAGTGCCTTGGCTGCCAGTTTGTACCCTTCGCTAAATAGAAATCCCATACGAACTACATAGTCTCTAATACCACCAACTACATAGTCTCTAATACTACCAACTATCTTCATATCTACATCCACCCCGTGACCCTACCACGATTGTGATGATTAGGCAATTAATTAAACATTCTTAAGATCATACTTATCAACCAGATGTCAGAACCTGCTGCACCCCCATGTGCACAACTGAATGATCTCTAAATATTTTCGCATCCTCGATCTGGACGACACGTTGTAACAATGGTTGAACAAACCTGGCACCCTTATAACCCCTCTATAGTATCACAAACCATTGGCGAATAGTCGATACCGAGTGGGCAATTTCATACACGAGTGAATGTAAAAGAACATAAGATATATGGTTCAAGCTGAATAAATGTCGCACGATAAGGAATGAAAGAAGTGAATTCTTCCTACTAGCTCTTTATCCCCTCGAAGATAAGTACAGGCGTCTCCGTACCGATCCGCAAGACTCTACTAAACTCGTTCATGGCTCGTATAACCTATGAACCCAGGGCTCTGATACTAATTTGTCACGATCCAAAATCCCACCCCAGGCGTCGTGATGGCACTTAGTCTCTAAGACTAAGTAAGCCGATTTTAATTACAATTCAAGCCATTTTATTTTTAAAATAGAAACTAACAGCGGAACAAATATGAATATAATAACCTCCCAAGACTGGTAGTACTAAGTCACGAACTCTAACTGAATACATGAAGTTATCTAGAGGATCGAATATACAATACTGATCGAATAAGAAACCAACAGTACAATAAAGTGGAAAGACTCCAAGGGACTGTGACGACTAAGCAACTCTACCTTGAATCCTTATGATCCCGTTTTACTCTGCCCAAGTTCGCTATCTCCAATACCTGGCTCTGCACAAAAATGTGCAGAAGTATATTATGAGTACACCACGGTCGGTACCCAGTAAGGATCAAGACTTACCTCAATGGAGTAGAGACGAGGTACAATCAAGACTCAATAGTCAAATAATCTATGCAATATAGTATACAAAAATAATAGAAAACAAATAACAATAAGGGCAACACCAATCAACTAGTGATTTAAACAGCAAGGCAACAGGAACATCATAAATATTACTCAACGAATAATAAACACAGGTACAACCAATTAATCAAGTCCCTTCAAAATATACATCCCTTATCTATAAGTCTTTCACTGAAAGTCTCTAGAATATAATCCCTTTTCAATAAATATATCTCAAATATACTTTCTTCAAATAAATATATCTTTCAAATAGAATTCTTTCAAATAAATCTCTTCTGAATATAATTCTTTCCAATAAATATTTTTCGAATATAATTCCTTCAAGTAAATATCTTTCAAATATAATTCTTTCAAGTAAATAACTTTCAAATATAATTCTTTCAAGTAAATAACTTTCAAATATAATTCTTTCAAGTAAATAACTTTCAAATATAATTCTTTCAAGTAAATAACTTTCAAATATAATTCTTTCAAGTAAATAACTTTCAAATATAATTCTTTCAAGTAAATAGCTTTCAAATATAATTCTTTCAAGTAAATAACTTTCATATATAATTCTTTCGAATAAAAGTCACAATGTGACGCCTCATTTAACTTTCATGGCGTGAGAAATATATTCAACACATCACATCAAATGGCACGGCAATACCTTCGAGCACTTGTCTCATTCTCACCCAATATATATACATATATATATGTAGATCAAATCAATTGGCACGGCAACACCCTTCTTGCATTTATATCTTTCTCATAGTACATACATACAACAGTACTAACTAAGTGGGAGAAGTTCCAATAACAATAAAAAAGAAAAGAGTAGAGGCACACATGAAGCAACAACGACTACAAGTCACATAAACAACATAGGTGCACAATAACATCTCAAGATAAACGCATGAATGTATACACAACAAACAATATCACAATATAATGTATGTCTGTCATCCTCTCCGGCACGGAAACACCCTTCGTGCCTTGAGTATATGATAATATATAATTAATAGCACGGCATCACCCTTCGTGCTTTTGCTCTCATCCTCACCTGATAATATAAATGAAACGACACAGCATCACCCTTCGTTCTATTACTCTCATCCTCACATGATAATATAATAAAACGGCACGGCATCACCCTTCGTGCTTTTACTCTCATCCGCACCTGATAATATAAATAAAACGGCACGGCATCACCCTTCGTGCTTTTACTCTCATCCGCACCTGATAATATAAATAAAACGGCACGGTATCACCCTTCGTGCTTTACACTCTCAATAGCACGGCATCACCCTTCATTCTTTACACTCTCCCTCACATGATAATATAATTCAAATGGCACGGCATCACCCTTCGTGCTTTACACTCTTCCCCACCAAGCACATGTATATCATTAACAAGCAAGGTATGAAGCATAAATAATGTCAAGAAGAGTGTTTAATCCACAACACAATACAACAATTCATATCACAATTTGCCAATGACCACAATCGAGTTCCAATATGTAGCAAAATCAATATATTTCTCAATAAATAGCCCAAGGCTCCACATTCTTGATAATTATATTAATTCCTCAATTTAAACTTATTTAATAAACATTTGCAGATAAGGATTCCATCATGAATTTAGTTCCAAGAAACATATCAAATCAACAAACACACGGAATTCACATAAAATCCAAATAACAATAACACCAAATTATTATATAAAACACAAACTTGACAATTAAGGAATGCAACATGATAACTCAAGTATTTACTAGTGCCAACAATTATCCAATTTAATACATAAAGATGCCTAAAACTCTAAACCAATAAAATTTGCCCATATAAGCCCGAGTAAGTACTCGTCACCTCGCGTACATGGATTCCAACCACACAATTTCCACATAAGACTCAATGCCTAATGGGCAATTCCCCCACTCGAGGTTAGGCAAGATACTTACCTCTTTGAAGTTATGCTGATATTCCAAAATCGCCTTCTTGCTTGAATTGACCTTCGAACAGCTCAAATCTATCCAAATTAATTGTATAACTTCATTAGAATTCATCGGAAACAATTCCGGATAATAATACGTCGACTTAAAATTTTATTCCAAATATCAACAAATGTCAACGCGGGGCTCGCCTCTCAGAACTCGACAAAAGTTTTATGAAATCCGAACACCCATTCCGATACTAGTTCAACCATATCAATTCTATCAAATTCCAATACCATTTCGTCCCTCAAATCGTGATTTTTCATTTTGAAACTTTTCTTCAAAAATCACCTTTTCCCTCAACTCAAAACACAATTTAAATGATAAACATAAGGATAGAATCATGGAAATAAAAAGATTGTAGGGTGAAGAACAGTTACCCAATCGATTTACTTGAAAACCCCACAAGGAATCACTCAAAACTGAGCTCTACAAGTCAAAATGTTATAAGAATGGCCTAACCCTCTGATAAGAATGGACTCCGATTTTTACCGGGTGGGTCCGGGATTGACTTTTGAGGAATTATGTAAAGATCTTAGCTTTATTAATTGAAATTGATTTCTCTTGCATTGTTTGATCATATTAAGTCATTTTTGGTTAGATTTGAGACGTGCGGAGGCGCATTTTAAGGGGAAAGACATTTTTGAGTATTGATTTGGCCTAGTTTAGGTAACTATCTTACCTAACTCTGTGTGGAGGAACTACCCCTTAGGATTGGGTTTGATTGTACTATTTGAATTATGTGGAAGACGTGTACATGAGGTGACGAGTATGTACACGGACTTATATTTGCAAATTGACATGCTTAAACTCTTAGGTTGCATAGAAGCATTTAATTGAACTTGTTATTATTTGTTCTATCTTTCGTTGTCAAGTTTATTCTTGCATGATTTAATTGAGGTTGTTATTGCATGTTCTATTTTCCATTGTCAAGGTTACTCTTATATGCATTTGTTAGTAGTTGTTATTACGTGCTATCATTTCCATTGATGAGTTATTCTCATGCATTTAGTCGTAGTTGCTATTTCACGCTATCTCTTTCATTTTTGAGCTTATGTTATGCATTTAAATTTGAAGTTGCCATTTCATGGAAATACTTTCATTGTTGAGTTATTAAAGTTGTAGTTGTTGAGAGCTATTAACACATTTGTAGTTGAAGTTGTTGTTTATTGGAATATCTTTCCTTGTTGAAGTACTTCTCGTTCATTTTATTGTTATTGAGATTGTTATACAGATTGTGATTGAGTCGTGAGCTTTGTGATATGGTGACATTGGTATTATTGACTTTGGCAATGTTGTGGTATATGGGAACATATGGTGCGAGTTAATTATTGTGTTCTAATATAGATGTGCATGCGACATTATAAGGGTGGTGTATTGTTGAGCATGCGATGAGATAAGGTGGCATTTATGCGCGCGTTGCTAGTAAGAAAATTACTTGAAGCCATGCGGCGAGATAAGGAGGCTAAACCGCATGAAGCTAGTTCGAAAAAAATATTTTTTAAAAATAAATTCAAGGCTCACGCGACGATATAAGAAAGATTGTATTTATGACTTGTGAAATATGAATATGAGGTGTGGTACCTCGGTGTGATTCTTGTTGTACACTCTATGTTGGAAAGGCTTGATGATTTGAACAATTATGTTTTTGTTTCCTTACCTCATTCCATTCATATTTGGATTGTAATTGGTTACTTGTTGTCTTTATCATTTGTACACTCCTTGTTGTCATTTGTTGCTTTTACTTTCATTGTTATCCTTGTATTGATAAATTACTTTATCATAATTTATTGCCTTTACTTCCCCGTTGTTTGATTATATTAATATTCTGCACAGGTTCCTATGTCTAGCAGGTGCCTTGACCTGACCTTGTCAGTACTCTACCTAGGTTAGGCTTCTGCCCGTGCCAGACGCCAGTGAGTTGATTTAGCCATTTCAGATACTTCAAGGTATACCTGCTTGACACTCGCAGGCCTCGGAGTCACCTTCTAATATTGTCTTTACTACTATTTATCTTCGTTTCAAAACAATATTATATTTAGAGATTTCTAGTGTACTTCATTAAAGTTTATGACTCTATACAACCGGTTTTGGGAATTATATGACTATTAATCCGTTTTGGTTTCATTATGTTATTTATTAGTTTAATTTAATGTCTTAGTCATTATTTATGCTAAATTCTCAATTTGTGTTAGGCTTACCTAGTCTTAAAGACTAGGTGCCATCACGATTCCTACAATAGGATTTTGGGTCGTGACAAGTTGGTATCGGAGCTCTAGGAGTCTTGCGGTTCAGTGTAGAGACGTCTGTTCTTATCTTCAAGAGGCTATGGAACTATTGAGAAATTCCACTTCTTTGATTCCTTATCGTGCGGATTTGTTGATCTCGAAATCTTAGCTTTTATCTTGTTAGTCACTCACATATAGTTAGGACATACACCGCTGGATCAGATAAATATACTACAACGCCCCTTGCTAAAGCTGCGAGAGGTCGGGGCTAGGGTAGAGGCCGAGGAGGAGCACGTTCTACAGCTAGAACATCTGCCCGAGCAATGACTAAGGAGCTACCAGTAGCATTGGTTGGGGAACAGGCACCCGAGGCGCTTGTTGCTACCCATGGACTTTATGTGACTTTAGCACATTTTCTGAGTATGTTCGACATTTGGGTTTAGGTGGGATTGATCCTAGTGCACCATCTACATCTCAGCTGGGGGAGATGCTCAGACTCTCGCGGCCCGTACTCCAAAGTAGTGGGTCCATGTTGATCAGGTTCCGTGTGTTATGCCAGCACAACCTATTATTTCGGTTCAGCCTTAGGTCAGGCCAGAGGCATCAGAGGAGGAGCAGAGGAGACTTGAGAGGTTCAGGAAGTATGATTCCCTATTTTTAGTGGCACAGTTACTGAGGATTCACAGGGTTTTCTAAACAAGTGCCACCATATTCTCCGTACTATAGGCATTGTGGAGGCGAGCAAAGTCGCCTTTACTACATTTCAGTTGTCAGAAGTAGCATATATGTTGGTGGCAGTCTTATGAGGAGGGTAGGCTAGTGGATGCAGCGCCACTCATTTGGACTCAGTTTTCAGATATATTTTTGAGGTAGTTTGTTCCCTAGACCCTCTGGAATTCATGGCGCATAGAGTTCGAGCAACTGTGTCTGGGGACTGTGACGGTGTCGGAGTATGCCATCAGGTTCAATGAGTTGTCCCATCATGCACCTGCTTTGGTTTCTACGAGCTGAGAGCGAGTCTGTAGATTTATCGAGGGTCTTAGTTATGGTCTTATATTCAGTATGGATTGCGAGTTGGAGACAAATACTTTATTTTAGTAGGTTATGGAGATCTCTCAGAGGTTGAAGCGTATGTGCGGCAAGGAGATGGAGGATAGGGAGGCCAAGAGGCCCCGAGATTTTGGAGGATTTAGTGATACTCGCGCCACAGTTTTAGCTCGTCATGGTAAAGGTTATGTGAGTCGACATGTTTATTCAGCACTTCTAGATTCTCGCAGTGCTCCAGCTATTATGATCTCTCAAGTCGCCTATTGGGCACATCCACTTTCCAGTGCACCTTCTGCACGGGGTGCCTTCAACTGTCAGTCTAGCCGACCGGGTCAGACTCAGCTTTAGCAGCCACGCCCACATAAAGGTTGTTTTGAGTGTGGTAATACTAGGCATATGGTGAGGATGGTCCGAGACTTAGGAGGGATGCACCTCCATATGCTACATAGGCTCTATGGATTCCATAGGGTTCCTAGGGTCCATATGCTATGGTTGTAGCTCCAGTTTTCGCTCCACCTGTACCGCCAGCTAAGGGTGGAGGTCAGGTGGGTAGAGATCTCCTTAAAGGGGGAGGCCATGACCGTTTCTATGATATTTGGGGTAAGACCGAGGCTGTTGCATCGGATATTGTCATCACATGTATTTTTCCGGTCTGTCATAGGGATACATCAGTTTTATTTGATCCGGGTTCCACTTATTCGTATGTGTCATCTTAATTCGCTCTGTATTTGGATATATCTTGTGATTCTTTGAGTGCTCATGTATATGTGTTTACGCTTGTGGGAGATTTTATTATTGTAGACCGTGTTTATAGGTCGTGTTTAGTCACTATCGAGGGTTATGAGACCAGAGTTGACCTTCTTCTACTCAGTATGGTGGACTTTGACGTGATATTAGGCATAGATTGGTTGTCTCCCTATTATGCTATTCTGGATTGACATGCCAAGACTGTGACATTGGCTATGTGAGGGTTGTGTAACAAGCCGGCCAGTCGTTCTGAGTGTATTAGCCTCGATCCCCTATTTATTACTTCCCACGTATCGTTTTCAACTTATGTGTCTTGACGGGAGGTTTTTGTTGTGGTTTCGAAGTGATTTGGGACACTTAGTCCCTAAAACGGAAGCCTAAGTTCTAAGATTTTGACTGTAGTCGGAACGGAATGAAGACGATTCTAGAATGGAGTTTCGTCAATTTCGTTAGCTCCGTTGGGTGATGTTGGACTTAGCAGCGTGTCCGGATTGCGAATGGAAGGTCTGTAGCTGAAATAGGCTTGAAATGGCGAGAGCTGAATTTTTGGAAAGTTTGACAGGAAGTGGACTTTTTGATATCGGGGTCGGTTTCTGATTCCAGAAGTTGGAGTAGGCCCGAAATATCGAATATGACTTGTGTGCAAAATTTGCGGTCAATCAGACGTGGTTTGATAGGTTTCGGCATAAGTTGTGGAAGTTTGAAACTTTGAAGTTCATTAGTCTTGAATCGATGTGTAATTCGTGTTTTAGCGTTGTTTGATGTGATTTAAAGGCTTGAATAAGTTCGTATTAGGATATAAGACTTGTTGGTATGTTTGGTTGAGGTATCGGGGGCCTCGGGTTGATTTCGGGTGGTTACCGGATTAAGGTTTGAAATTGAAGAGTTGTTGAAGTTTGAGGGATGACGGTGTAATCGCATCTGTGGACTGGGAACCGTAGATGTGAGCTCGCAGAAGCGAGAAAAGGGACCGCAGAAGCGGCCATGGATGCTTTGTACAGAGGTCGCAGATGCGGACATGCACGCGCAGAAGCGGTTTGCGCAGAAGAGGACTTTGGGCACAAATGCGGAGAATAGCGCAGGTGCGAGGGTTGTTCCGCACATGCGGTTTGTGCAGAAGTGGGCTCTAGGGCGCACCTGTGAGACCGCAAAAGCGGCCAAGTTGCGGCAGGTGTGGAAGACCTGATCAAAACCCATAAATGCGAGACTTCGAGATTTTTCACCATTTCTAACATTTTGAGCTCGAAAATTTGGAGGTTTTTGAGAGGATTTTCAAGGGGATTCTCGATGTAAGTTCCTTGTGTTTAGCTTTCTTCAATAATTATGTTTCCCCACTACTTTTCCACTTAGATGGTGTGTTTTTGAGGTGTAATTTGGGGGGGGGGGTTGATGCTAGGGATTTGGGGAGTAATTTTGGGTTTTGAATGGCCATTTGAGGTTGGATTTTCATATATTTAGTATGGTTCGACCGTGATTGAATGGGCTTTCGGATTATGTGATTTTTTCCCTATTCCGAGATGTGGGCCCGGGTCAACTTTTTAGGACAAATTTTGGAATTTTTGTTAAAGTATTGATGTCATTAATTAGATTAGTCTATTATAGTTGTATTTATGATATGCAGTTATTTTTGGTTAGATTTGGGACATTCAGAGTCGGATAATCGAGGAAAGGGCATTCTTATTTATTGATTGAGCTTGGTTCGAGGTAAGTGGCTTGCCTAACCTTGTGAGGGGGGAGTCCTCTTAAGATTTGGTACTGTTGTGATATCTGAGCATCGTGTATGTGAGGTGACGAGTATATACACGGGCTATTTATTGTAAAACCCGATTTTTACTGAGTAGCAACCTATTTTCATTTTTATTGAGTTATACCATTTTACTCAGTAGTAACCTGATCTCATCTTAATTAAGTTACATCGACATGCGTGGTTATCCTATTTAGTATAATATCGCATGTCTATGTGCTTTAACTGCTTATTGAACTCTGTGCAGCATGCCTAGTTGTTTTCATGTTCTTCCTTGAGCTGTAAGTTTATTTTTGAGACTACGAGGCAGTTTTTCGAGAATTCTCCTTGCATATTTACTTTTGAGGCTACGAGGCGGTTCCTAGGGAGTTCTCCCTGCATATTTACTTTTCAGACTACAAGGCGGTTCCTCGGGAGAGCTCCCTACACATTTATTTTTGAGACTACGAGGCGGTTCGTCGGGAGTTTTCCTTGCACCTTTACTTATGAGACAACGAGGCGGTGCCTCAGGAGTTCTCCCTGCACATTTACTTTTGAGACTACGAGGCGGTACCTCGGGAGCTCTCCTTGCAAATTTACTTTTGGGACTACGATATGGTATCTCGGGAGATCCCCTGTTGAGTATTTACTTTTGGGACTACGAGACGGTATCTCGGGAGCGCCCCTGTTGTTATCTCATTGTGCTGTGTTGTTATTTCTCTTTGAATTATTTCTATTATATTCTCCGTTTTAGTTTATTTGCATTATATCATCTATCTTATGATTATATGCCAGTAGGGCCCGGACCTGACCTCGTCACTACTCTACCGAGGTTAGGCTTGTCACTTACTACGTAACGTTGTGGTGTACTCATGCTACTCTTCTACACATATTTGTTGTGCAGATCCAGGTGCTCATTATCAGTCACGTCATCAGTGAGCAGTGATAGTGGAGACTTCAAGGCATATCTGCTACGTCCGCAAACCTCAGAATACCCCTCTATTCTTTCCTCTGTCATTTACCTTCTGTACTCCTTTTATTAGACTCTGGTGTATAGAGATATCAGTTTCCTTTCTATAGCTTGTGACTTATGATGTTCCAAGTTTTGGGAATACTGTGTATTACTAGAGTGTTGGTTATTGTACATGCCGAGCAACATTGTTACTAGTTATTTAGTTATCTGTTGCAGTTATTTGTTAAGTTTTACTTCCATTTTTGTTATTTTCGCATTTTGTTTGGCTTACCTAGTCGTAGAGACTAGGTGCCGTCACGATGTTTTATAGAGGCAGAATTGGTTCATGACATGTTGGTATCAGAGCTCTAGGTTCATAGGTGTCATGAGTCACAAGCAAGTTTAGTAGAGTCTCGCGGATCGGTATAAAGACGTCTATATTTATCTTCGGGAGGCTATGGAACTATTAGGAAAATTACACTTCCTTGATTACCTGTCGTGCGAAATTGTTGACTTTGAAATTCTAAATTTCTATACTCTATTCTCTGACAGATGGTGAGGACGTCCACGCGGTGCAGCCAGAGCACCCGCATGAGCTGCTACAGAGAAGCCCCCAGTAGCTCCAGCTTGAGGGTAGGAACCCGAGGTACCTGTTGCCGCAACATCCCTCCAGGGGACTCTAGCCTAGTTTCTGAGCATGTTCAGCACCTTAGCTTAGGCTGGATTGATTCCACTTGCTCCTGCCACATCTCAGGCGAGGGGAGGAGCACAGACTCCCGTCGTCGGTACTCCATAGCAGCGGGTGCAGGTCGACCAGGTTCCAGAGACTATACCGATGTAGCCGGTAGCTCCAGCTGAGCCCGAGGTTAGAGCAGTAGTTTCTGAGGTGGAGCAACTCAAACTTGAGAGGTACAAAAAGTACCACCCTCCTACCTTCAGTGTATTGGCGTCAGAGGATGCTTAGGGTTCTTTGGAGGAGTGTCACTGTATTCTCCATACTATGGGTGTAGCGGGGTCGAGTGAGGTTTCTTTTACTGCATTCTAGCTTACAGGAGTAGCCTATCAGTGGTGGCGTGCTTATGAGTTGAGTAGTCCGACTGAGGCACCTTCACTTACATGGACTGAGTTCTCGGACATGTTCTTGAGGGAGTATGTTCCCTAGAGTCTTAGACACATGGCGCGTGAAGTTTGAGCAGTTGCACCAGGGTGCTATGATTGTGTCAGCGTATACAGTTTGCTTCAGCGATTTGGCCCGACAAGCACCAGCCTTGGTTGCTACAGTTCGAGAGAGGGTTCGTCGGTTTATTGAGGGACTCCACCCCAGTATCAGGCTTAGCATGGCCCGAGAGTTGGAGATAGATATTTCTTACCAGCAGGTTGTGAGTATTGCTAGGAGATTTGAGGTTATTCTTGCTCGAGAGAGAGAGAGAGAGAGGAGAGGGAGGCTAAGAGGTCTCGAGAGTCTGGCACATATAGTGGTACTCATGCCCCAGCTGTAGTTCTCCATGGTAGGGGCTATGGGAGTCACCCCAGGAGCCTTATGACGCACCGTCAGTATCTAGTGCACCTCTTGCACGGGGTGCTCTTAACAGTCAGTCCAACAGACCTGGCCCGAGATAGTCACAGCAGCCACGCCCCCCGAGAGCTTGTTTTAAGTGTGGCGATACTCGCCATCTAGTGAGGGATTGCCCCAGACATAGGAGGTGTGCACCTCCACATACTTCTCAGACACCGCATGCTCCACCGGGTCCTCAGGCTATGATTACAGCACCAGCTATCGCCCCACCTGCTCAACCAGCTCGAGGTGGGGGTTGGGGAGGTAGAGGTCACCCTAGAGGGGGAGGCCAGACCAGATATTATGCTCGTACAGAGGCAGTTACTTCTGACTCTGTCATTACAGGTATTGTTCTGGTCTGTCAAAGAGATGTGTCAGTTTTATTTGATCCAGGCTCTACTTATTCCTATGTGTCCTCTTATTTTACACCATATTTGGGCATATGTCATGATTCTTTGAGTTCCCCTGTGTATATGTCTACACCTGTGGGAGATTTTCTTCTTGTTGACCATATGTATCAGTCGTGTTTGGTTGTTCTTAGTGGTTTTGAGACCAAAGCCGATTTATTATTGCACAGTATGGTAGATTTTGATATTATCTTGGGCATGGACTAGTTGCCGCCCCATTATGCTATTCTTGATTATCACCCCAAAACTGTGACATTGGCTATGCCAGGATTACCACGATTAGAGTGGAGAGTTACCTTAGAGTATACTCCCAAAAGAGCTATTTCATTTCTTAAAGCTCAACGAATGGTTAAGAAGGGGTGTGATGCATATCTAGCTTATGTGAGAGATGTCAGCATTGATACCCTTACAATTGAGTCAGTCCCAGTAGTGAGGGATTTTCCAGATGTATTTCTAGCTGATCTTCCGGGTATGCTGCCCGACAAAGATATTGACTTTGGCATTTATTTGTTTCCGGACACTCATTCCATCTCTTTTCTACAATATCGTTTGGCTCCTCCTGAGTTGAAGGAGTTGAAGGAGCAGTTGCAGGAGTTGCTTGATAAGGGCTTCATTCGGCCAAGTGTGTCACCTTGGGGTGCTCCTGTCTTGTTTGTGAAGAAAAATGATGGTTCTATGTGTATGTGCATTGATTATCGCCAGCTGAACAAAGTTACAATGAATAACATGTATCCATTACCTCATATTGATGACCTATTTGATCCGTTACAGGGTGTCAGAGTGTTTTCCAAGATTGACTTAAGTTCAGGCTATCATCAATTGAATATTTGGGAGCCAGATATCCCGAAGAGTACTTTCAGGACTCGGTATGGTCACTACAAGTTCCTTGTGATGTCATTTGGGCTGACCAACGCTTCAGCAGCATTTAAGCACTTGATGCACAGTGTGTTCTGACCTTATTTTAAATCATTCGTCGTTGTATTTATTGATGACATTCTGGTGCACTCCCAGAGTCGGGAGGATTATGAGCAACACTTGAGTGTGAGTTTCAAAGTGTGAGTTTTGGCTAGACTCAATGGCATTTTTGGATCATGTAGTATCGAGTGATGGGATCAAGGTGGATCCGAAGAAGGTTGAAGAAGTGTAGGGTTGGCCCAGGCTGTCCTCAACTACGGAGATCCGGAGTTTTCTTGGTTTAGCAGGGTATTACCATCGATTTGTAGAGGGTTTATCATCTATTGCAGCACCTATGACCAGGATGACCCAGAAGGGTGCTCCGTTCAGGTGGACAGAGAAGTGTAAGGAGAGCTTTCAGAAGCTCAAGACAGCTTTGACTACAGCCCTATTATTGGTATTGCATATAGCTCCGGGGTCTTATATTGTATATGTTAATGTGTCGCGGATTGGTCTCGGCGCGGTGTTTATACAAGACTGTACGGTGATTTCCTACACGTCCAGACAACTGAAGGTGCATGAAAAGAACTATCATGTCCTCGACCTTGAGTTAGCAGCTATTATCCATGCCTTGAATATTTGGCGGTACTATTTGTACGGTGTCCCTTGTGAGATCCACACCGATCACCGGAGTATGCAGCATCTATTTAAATAGAAGGATCTTAACTTGCATCAGCGAAGGTGGTTGGAGCTGCTTAAGGATTATGATCTCACCATTTTATACCATCCGGGGAAGGCCAACATAGTGGCCGATGCTTAGAGTCATCGTGCGGAGAGTTTGGGGAGCTTAGCATATCTACCAGCAGCATAGAGGCCATTGGTGTTGGATGTTCAGGCCTTAGCCAGCCAGTTTATTAGATTGGATATTTTTGAGCCGAGTCGAGTATCGGCATGTGTGCTCTCTCGGTCTTCTTATTATGATCGTATCAGGGAGCATCAATATGATGACCCCCATCTGCTCGTCCTTAAAGACACGGTTCCACATGGTGATTCTAAGGAGATCACTATTGGAGATGATGGTGCATTGAGGATGCAGGGCAGGCTATGCGTGCCCAATATAGATAGGTTACGTAAGTTGATTCTCTAGGAGGCTCACAGTTCGCGGTACTCCATTCATCTGGGTGCCGCGAAAATGTATCAGGATTTGAGACAAAATTAGTGGTGGAGAAGAATGAAGAAGGACATAGTGGAATATGTAGCTCGATGTCTGAATTGCCAACATATAAAGCATGAGCATCAGCGGCCAAGCGGATTTCTTCAGAAGTTAGAGATGCTAGAGTGGAAATGGGAGCGGATCACTATAGATTTCGTTATTGGGCTTGCACGAACTTAGCAGAAGTTTGATGCAGTTTGGGTGATTGTGAATAGGCAGACCAAGTTAGCTCATTTCATTCCTGTGATGACTACCTATTCTTCCGAGTAGTTGGCTCAAATTTATATCTGCGAGATTGTCAGGTTTCATATCGTGCCGGTATCTATCATCTCTGATATGGGTATGTATTTTACATTACGGTTCTGGAGGGCTGTACAGCAGGAGTTGGGTGTTCAAGTTGTGTTGAGCACAATATTTCACCCCCAGGCAGACGGACAGTCCGAGTACACTATTCAGATACTAGAGGATATGCTCCGTGTGTGTGGTGGAGTTTAGAGGTCCTTGGGATCAGTTCTTGCCACTTGCGGAGTTTGCCTACAACAATAGTTATCAGTCAAGCATTCAGATGGCGTCGTATGAGGCTTTGTATAGTAGACGGTGTTAGTCTTCAGTGGGTTGGTTTGAGCCGGGTGAGGCTAAGTTATTGGGTACAGACTTGGTTCAGGATGCCTTGGAGAAAGTTAAATTGATTCAGGATTGACTTCGTACAGCCCAGTCCAGAAAGAAGAGTTGTGTGGATTAAACTGTTCGCGATGTTGCATTCATGGTTGGAGAGAGGGTCCTACTTCGGGTGTCACCCATGATGGGTGTTATGAGGTTTGGAAAGAAGGGCAAGCTGAGCCCAAGGTTTATCGGCCCATTCGAGGTGTTGCAACGTGTTGGGGATGTTGCTTATGAGCTTGCCTTGCCTCCTAGTCTAGCAGGGGTTCACCTAGTATTCCATGTTTCTATGCTCCGGAAGTATTATGGCGATCTTTCCCATGTGTTGGATTTCAGCTCGGTCTTGTTGGATAAGGATTTATCTTATGTTGAGGAGACGGTGGCTATTTTGGATAGGCAAGTTCAAAAGCTGAGGTCGAAGAACATTGCTTCCGTGAAGGTTCAGTGGAGGGGTCAGCCGGTCGAGGAGGCGACTTGGGAGACTGAGTATGATATGTGAAATCACTATCCCCATCTTTTCACCAATTCACGTATGTCTCTATGCTCGTTTGAGGACGAACAATTATTTTAAGAGGGGGAGGATGTAACGACCCGGCCAGTCGTTTTGAGTATATTAGCCCCGACCCCTTATTTACTGCTTCCCCCGTATCGTTTTCTTCTTATGTGACTTGACGGGAGATTTTGATAATGGTTTCGGAGTGATTTGGGACACTTAGTCCCTAAAATGGAAGCTTAAGTTCTAGGATTTTGACTGTAGTTGGAACGGTGTGAAGATGACTCCGGAATGGAGTTTCGTCAGTTCCATTAGCTCTATTGGGTGATTTTGGACTTAGGAGCGTGTCCAGATTGTGAATTAGAGGTCTGTAGTTGAGTTAGGCATGAAATGGCGAAAGTTGAATTTTGGAAAGTTTGACCGGAAGTGAAATTTTTGATATCAGGGTCGGATTTCGATTTCGGAAGTTGGAGTAGGTCCGAAATGTTGAATATGACTTGTGTACAAAATTTGAGGTCAATCGGACATGGTTTGATAGGTTTCGGCATCGGTTGTGGAAGTTTGAAACTTTGAAGTTCATGAGGTTTGAATCGATATGTAATTCGTGTTTTAGGGTTGTTTGATGTTATTTAAAGGCTAGACTAAGTTTGTATTGGGATATAAGACTCGTTGGTATGTTTGATTGGGGTCCCGGGGGCTTCGAGTTGCTTTGTAGTGGTTAACGGATCAAGGTTTGAAGTTGAAGAGCTGCTAAAGTTTGAGGACTGCTGGTGTAATCGCATCTGCAGACTAGGAACCGTAGATGCGAGCTCGTAGATGCGAGAAAAGGAACCACAGAAGCGGCCAGGGATGCTTTGAACAGAGGCCGCAGATGCAGACATGCGCCTATAAAAGCGGTTTGCGCAGAAGCGGACTTTGGGCACAGATGTGGATAATGGCGCATATGTGCACATGCGGTTTGCTCAGAAGCGGGCTCTAGGGCGCACCTGTGAGACCGCAGAAGCAGCCAAGTTGCCGTAGGTGCAGAAGACCTGATCAAAACCCATAAATGCTAGACTTCGAGATTTTTCACCATTTCAAATATTTTGAGCTCGAATTTTGGAGGTTTTTAAGAGGATTTTCAAGGGGGTTCTCGAGGTAATGTGTTCATCTTTCTTCAATAATTATGTTTCCCCAATGATTTTCCACCTAGATGGTGTGTTTTTTAGGTGTAATTTGGGAGGGGAGGGGTTGAGGCTAGGGATTGGGGAGTAATTGTTGGATTTTGAATTGTCATTTGAGGTCGAATTTTGATAAATTTGGTATGGTTGGACTCGTGAGTAAATGGGCTTTCGGATTTTGTGATTTTTGCCCGATTCCAAAACGTATGCCCAGGTTAACCTTTTAGGATGAATTTCGGAATTTTTGTTAAAGTCTTGATTTCATTAATTACATTAATCTATTATAGTTATATTTATGATATGTAATTATTTTTGTCTAAATTTGGGCCATTTAGAGTCGGATCGAGGAAAGGGCATTCTTACTGATTGATTGAGCTTGGTTCGAGTTTAGTTGTTTGCCTAACCTTGTGTGTGTG
>AWOL01S0002443.1:78678-110641 GCA_000715115.1 Nicotiana otophora | reverse complement strand
TTAGCTTTATCATTTGGAATCGTTTTCTATGGCATTTATTGATGATATTAAGTTATTTTGGCTAGATTCGAGCCGTTCGGAGGTTAATTCACATGGGAAAGGCTTATTAGAGGATTCATTTGGCTTGCTTGAGGTATGTATCTTGCCTAAACTTGGTTGAGGCACTAGTTGCTTGAGATATTTATGATAGATGCGTGCTATGGGTGGCGCACATGTGTGGGGTTGATCCCATATGCGTGCACCGAGGTATTATTCATGCTCGGGGTAGTGCTTTGGCTAAGATATGCCTTAAATTGATTTCTAAGCTTTATGCTGTGATGTTTATTATATTTATAACCCTGTTGTGAGCTATTTGAGCCATTTTTGAGGTTACATAGAGGTTAATCTCTCGATTTAACTTGAAAATTGCTACTTTCGTGACATAATTTCCTGATTTGAGATATGATAGCACACTTTGCACATGCATACACCTTTGCATGTCACTTATACAAGCCCAGAAGTATGAAATTTGATATTCATTGATCATATGCATGTACTCTTGTATATTTGCTTTATGTGTGATATGGTTTGGACTGGTAGAACGTGACCATACCGTGCGGTTTGTGATATTGATCTTATGACCACGCCGGTCAGATTATGATATTGAGACTGTGACTATGTCGGGTGGATTATGATATTGAGCATGTGACCACGTCGGGCGCATTGTGATATTGAGCATGTGACCACGCTGGGCGGATTATGATTATTTGCATGTAATTATGCCGTGCAGCGTATGGATATGAATCCATCCTCTTAGGGTCACTCTATTATGTTTCTTCTTAATTATGTACACGTGGTTTGAGAAAAACTTATCAGCAATTTGGTACGGTTATGGAAATTTTAAGGAAAAGCTGTCCAGTGTTTGATTTGATTATTGCATTTCATCTTTAATTGCAATTTCTTTTGTTGTTTACCTTATTTATTTGCATATCTTCTTTATATGTTGGATCGTTGATTGATCATAGAACGTTAAGTAATTGTGTGCGCCAAGGTGATTCATTCTGTGATTCATTACTTGATCATATTATTGCTCTGTATTTGTTGGATTTATGAACTGTACAGGTGATTAGCGAGTATCATTTATAATTCTTGCTTCTATTACCTCGCCGAGGTTAGTTATGATACTTGGTGAGCACATGAGGTCGGTTGTACTCATACTACACTCTGCACTTAATTATGCAGATCTAGGTATTGGATCGAGTTTCCAGTAGCTGAGATTTGTTGTTGATTATGTTGGAGAGACCAGGTAGAGCTGCATTTCGACCGCAGTCTTGGTGTCTCTTTTCATTTTGTACTGTTGACTTTCATTCAGGCAGTATTGTTATTTGGTATTTCAGACTTGTATTTCTATTTTAGAGATCATGACTCTGTATTTACTAGTCCTGGAGGATTTGTTATGTATCGACGTTGTTGTTCATGTTAATTGGTCTTAGATTTATACTATTTCAGTTGATTCAGTATTTATAATTCGTTTTTGTTATGTTTGGCTTGCCTAGAAAGTGAGTTAGGTGCCATGCGACCGGTTGGTGATTTTGGGTCGTGACACCAAATTGCCTCAAAGCTCACAATGGTGCGTTAGGATGGATCTGTTCTAATCTCATCAGATCAATAAACTATTTCTCAAGTTTCCTCACTATAGCTCTCCCACCCATCCAGGAGAGATTCCAATGGATGAAGTCTTCAGTAAGGTGGGATAAGAAAGCGTGCCATTCTTTTGGTCCATGGGGTGCTTTCCACTACCTCATTCGTTCCTCATGGCCCTTAATCATGTTGATGGTGCCGACAAATTAGTCTATGGCTGGTTCACTCTTGAAAAAGTGTTATGTTTCCC
The DNA here is from genome assembly GCA_000715115.1 of Nicotiana otophora. Classification (NCBI taxonomy): domain Eukaryota; kingdom Viridiplantae; phylum Streptophyta; class Magnoliopsida; order Solanales; family Solanaceae; genus Nicotiana; species Nicotiana otophora. The sequence goes on along the minus strand of AWOL01S0002443.1, from coordinate 108,771 downwards.
ACACACTTGTAGTAGTAAGTTACAACCCTTGAAGAAGTAATAGCCTATGGAACATGTTGACAAAGCGCTAAACATTTCCGCCAGCAGTATTGGGACGGGGGTGACTCTCAGGTTGTCTCGGAATGTGGCTTAAACCAAAGGTAGCATGTTGACATTGATCTGCCCCCTCTATTGCGGAAAGACCAATAGTAATGATAGTGCAAGAGAGAAGGAAAGTGCATAAGCTTTCCCTCGTCTCTCTGTCGCATAAAAACTCCTCGTGATACAAGTCGTAACTCTCTAAATGCCTGAACCTCTCAAATAGTTGATCCGGACTTATCCATCCATCCTCGGCATTACACAAGTTTTGACTACTATTCAATCTCAAAGCATACATGAACCTATGGCCCAGATGATGACCGGTAGTATTGGCCTTCGTCCGGTAAATGGCAGTTCTGTAAAGCTGGTAATATCTTCAAGTGTGGTTGTTATTTACCAATCAACGAATTTGAGGACTACCTTAGCGGGGTCCCAAAATTCGACCTGCAACTTGGAAAGTATCATGTCGTCCTGTTACACCCCATATTTTTGTACGTGAGAGTACGTCGTAAGTTAATAGATGTAAGCTTAGAAATGAAATAATTTTATAAAGTACATAAAGTAAGTTAATCATGTTACCTTGGAGGTTACAAATATTTATGATCATGGATAACAAGTACCAAGAGAGTTGAAAGGCTTAGAAGCTAAACGAATTGAAGAAAATAAGTTTCGTCGAAAGTCGACAAGTTGGGAATATTATAAAATGTACTTTTGTAATGAGACTAGGGTGCTTAACATGATAAAGAGGTTATGTTATGGGTTATTTTAGTCGTATTATAGTCCTGTGTTATGTTTTGAAGTCAAGTGAGTTGTGGAACAAAAGTTGGCAAAGGTCATCACAAGTTACATTCATAATATGCTGGAAATTAGGTCACATTTAGCTGAGTTTTTCTCCTAATATACTTAGAATTATGGGATTATTCACCTATAAAATTTAATATCTACAAGTTTAGTTTTTAACACATTAAACCGCTCGTCGATACGACATCAGAGTAGAGAGATATTTTCATTTTCGCGAGACTACACAAGCAGCTCTCAATGGGACCTACTTAGGCGGTGGTCGACCTACTTCACTTTAATACGATTTGGACGACCTTTCTTTCACATTATTCGACCCAAATTCTTCCCTACACTCCCCCTAACCCTCCTAAACAGATTCCATAAGGGTTTGAAGGCGAATCCAAGTGATTACACCATATTTCAACATTAAAAGTTAGTTCTAGTGAAGACCAACACCTCTTTGAGGTTGTGTTGTCATTAAGTGTCATGCCTCGACCTTGGGGAGCGGGACCGGTGCTCGACTGAGTCATCCCAGTCAAGCAAGCCTACTTAGTGCCTACCATTCCACCTCACCCATGCATAATTTGAGGATAAATATAAAGAGTTTAACCAATCAATAGGATAATATGCACAACACCAACTTTCATTCTTACAAAAGCTTCATTTACAGTTACCAAATATTTCAAATTCATAGTTAAAAGAGGAAACATACAACAATTTCAACAACGTTTTTAATTAGTATTCCCCCACTCAAAACACAACCCACAGTATGTCTACGGAGCCTCTAAGTGAACAAGAGTAAAATATGGAAGTGCAGGAGACAAGGCCCCGACTATACCTCAAAACACAACGTACAAAATCAAATGACATAAGGCCCTGAAGTAGAATAGGGCTCATCGAGTCAGCTGAGAAGAAGTACACCTACCAAGAACCTGAGCCACCTGCTGCGGAGCCACCTACATCCATTAAAGATGCAGCGTCCTCAGAAAAAAGGGACGCTAGTATATATGGAATAGTACTAGTATGTAAAGCTAAACACCCTCTCATACAGTGGAAAATCAACATAAAAGGAGGGAAACATGGAAGCGGTAAGAACATCAATAATATTTAAATGCCAAGTTAAAACATAATCAAACATCCAAGTAAACATTATCAATTTTGGTTGGGAGATCATTAGCCACCGATCATCACAACATGCACGAGGCATGGAGTCTGATCACAGCTCGATCAGCTAAGCCATCTCTCCACGAATAAATAGGGATCGACATGTGATGCGAATCAAATACAATAATAATGAGGAACCACCATGGGTGCGACATGGCATCCGATCACCACCCGATCAGCTAGGTCGTCTCCCCATATATGCCGTGTGAGTCGACATCCAATGCTAGCAACAAGCTCATCCCAATTAAGGGGAATAATCTTAATAAAATATATCACAGAATTCATCCCTCAATCAACTCCTACACCGACACGTGTAGTTTCGGGTGTGGGCCTTTACAACCCACCCTTCCTCGGCTCGCTAATGATACTCCCAAAAATATTTAAGAAAATAGAAATATAAATGTATTCATCTCATAGCCTTTCATAATATATCGCTTCATTATCACTTTTAACCATTCGAAACATCTTTATCTCATTGGCTCTCTTGGCCATACCTAGAGTTCTTCATTCATGGCATGATGGCCACATTTCATATTTTACACTTTCATTTCTTTACTGCCAAGAATCATTATCATAAACATAAATATATAGAACACTTCGAAAATCATAGCTTTAAGTTCATTTGGAATGAGTGTCATAAACACATTGAACTTCTTCCAAATGTTAGAGCATAATAATTGTCAATTGAAGCACAAGTTAAAATCATAAGCGATTAATACACCATTTATTCTTGGGATACATTTCCCAAAGGAGAGAATGATATATACAATTTCAACTCATGGGTATGTAAGAACTCAAAACATATTGAAAATACATACAAAGGAGAGCATGGTAATTTATAATTGAAACATGGATTCAAATCATATGCATTAGTTACAGCAACCATATTTGAACATTTTCCCACAAAGGGAAGCATAATAGGATAAGGTCAATTCAAATGTGACTCGAGTATATAAGCATTTGGGAAAATCAATCATCGAAAGCAATTTGAAATAGTAAGAATAGGAGTTTGAACAAACAACATTTGGAACTTATGAGGAACATGGATTTCGATTCTAGAAAGGGAGTTTAGCCAACATACCTTGATTAAGCTTTTCCTTAGAGTTCCTACGAAGTTTCGCTACTCGAAACACCTCAATCTATAGGAACAAAAACAAACCGATCCGTCACTAGAAGGACTCTCACAATAAAGGTCTTTTAAGCATTTCATCAAGCACTTAATATGCAAAAATTGTCTACAATGCTCAACAATAGAAATTCCTCCACCCCGCAACGAATTTCAAGCCACAAATCCATCTACAATATCCCCACACCATCCAACAACCTTTATTAACACATGCATGCTTTTCCATTTGTTTCCAACCCAAAGAATCACATACTCCCCTCCTCACACATACCAAATTTCGAAGTAGAGGGGTTACGTCTTCTGTTCACCATCCCATAAGCCCCAAAATAATAAAATCATGCTCATAAATTCAGTACAAGATTTGCATGGAACCTTAGGAGCGAAGTCTTAACTCGTTGTAGAAGACCTTGTGAGTTCCTTCCTTGAATCTTCAAGATTTGAGAAAGAATTGGAGAGTTGAATTGTTAGAACTCATTCCCCCTCTCTCTAGAGTGTTTTCCCCCTCTAAAATAGCTCGATTCCCCTCTAAAAATAACCCCTGAGGTCCTTATATTAAAATAGAGTCGGGTACAAAATTCTAAGAGTTAACCCTCCGAATCGGGTCTGCGGTCGCATAATGCACTGCAGAATGGATATGCTATCCGTGAAAGGGACCACAGAATGGGCTTCAAAACCTAGGTGGTCTGGTCCGATCTGCGGTCCGCAGAGTAATTATGCAGCCACATAATGGACCGCGAAACCTACCACAAGAAAATCTTTATGTTGGTTCTGCGACGGAAGTGCGGCCCAAAAAAGGTTGTGCGGTCGCACATTGGGCCGCAAAATAACCTTCTAAAATCGAGCTTCTCATGTTCAGCTCCGCGACGGATCTGCAGACCGCAGAACAGATATGTGACCGAGAAGCTGATCGCGAAATTTCCTTTTCTACAAAAGTTTTCCCCATCAACTCCTCGATGCACTGCAAGTCCAAAAATCTTTGGCAAAATTTTATGGGTACTTAAATCCTCTCCCGGTTAGGATTATTCGTCCTCGAATGAGGATTAGGTCCGCCACAAAACATACAATATGACTTAGCTCTTTATTCACACACCTATTGCGTCAAATTCGACTAACGCCCCAAATTTCAAAACCTTTCGGCACAGTTTTCCCTGGTTTTGGGCCTATCCGCCTGTTAGAGAGCCCCAGAAACCAATCCTAACATCACATTCACCACCCCACGAAACATCACAAAAATATAAATGACACAAATCTCAACCTTACAAGCATTATATCACCAAAATGTGGTATCTCAACATAATCTGTACATTTTCAAATCATAACACATAGGAAGTACTTTTCCAACCAACTTTCTTTTTGCAACACCCTCGGCCTCCCGGGTGACCTCCTCGACTCATAGGTTTCGCCATAACACTTTGACAGAGGAAATCTCAACTTCCGAACTTGTCCAACAAGGATGACAATCAGGTACTTCTTCATAGGTCCAACCTACATTAATTTCGAACATTCTCCACTAGAGGCAATGCATGATAAATCCCCAATCACTTGCTTCCACAGGGACACATGAAACAAAGGATGCATGGAGGATGACTCTGGAGGTAGTTCGGGCCTATACGCTGCATGACCAACCTTTCTGAGAATTCCATAAGATCCGATATACCTTGGACCCAATTTACCTTTCTTACAGAATCACATGACACCTTCATGATGTAAATCTTGAGAAGCACAAATTCACTTTCTTCAAACTCAAAACCTCAACGACGAACATTAGATTTGGACTTTTGGCGGCCTTCAACCTCCTCTTCCTCCTTATTCTACGATGTGTTTGAATGAATATGACCATAAAGTTTCCTGCCCAATATGTTTTAACATGGAGTGATACTTTGTACATGTCTAAACTTTCAACCATGATAGATTTAATACAAATAGGAATAGCTAGGTTCAAGATTAAGCTAGAATTGTTCAAGAACACATTAATGTGTTGAGTAGCGGTGTTTCTAGGAGTTATATCCTAATAAGTAATAAGGTAACACTAGCATAGTTAACCATGGCGACAAAATCATTGATTCAACTAAAAGAAACCTAGAGTCAACTAGTACATATGGATGACGTGAGAACCATGTATATGATTCTAAGATGTAAAAGAAGTGCATCGTTTTAGACATGTGATATATGGGAGGTATGACCGGGAGGATAAAGACAATGGCATAAGGTACTCTTCGGGGACAAGGAGTCATGAAAGATATAGTGATTTGTTCTTCGTGCCATATGTGCCCATTTTGTCAATGATAAGTCTAAGGAGAAATAGCCAAGTACATGACATAAGATGTCTCCTTGAGTGTAGGGAAAATCAGCTTAACTCGAAATGAGACGGTCCTTGTACTATGAATGTGATAGAGGTTTCAAAAATACAAGAAGTTGAGTTACGCTCTTAACGGTAATTGACACAAGGAATCTAACACATTTGCATACTTCAGCACGATAATACCTTAAATTCCTTGGCAAAATTTGACGGGAGTAGAATATCGAGCAATGTCTATGGCAACATGTGAGCTAGTTTGGATCAAATAATTGCTCAAGGAGTTAAAATTTTGTAAAATCAGCCAGATGGAACTTGTATGTGATAATCAAGGTACCCTTCATATTGCATCAAATCCAGTATTCCATGAGAGAACTAAACACATTGGGATTAACTGTCAGTTTGTTAGAAAAAAGATACTCTTAAGAGATATTGCTACAAAGTTTGTGAAGTTGAATGATCAGCTTGCAGATATTTTCACCAACTCCCTCACTGGTCCTCGTATTAGTTATATATGTAACAAGCTCGGTACATATGATTTGTATGCACCGGCTTGAGGGGGAATGTTAGTTAGTTAGTTGTTATGTAAATAAGCATAGTCCTACATGGAATAGGAGTGATGTAGGTATTGTGTATTGTTATAAATAGGGTTACTTGTATTATAGTTATCACATATCAATAATAATTTTTCGGTGTATTATTTCTCACAAAACTTATCCTTAAAAAGAAGGAAAAAAAGAAGTATAGAGAAGAACGAAAAAAGAAGACACAAAATGAAAGAAAGAGAAAGGAGAAAATCACGTGATCCCTTACCTCCTCAGTTATTGATATTATGGCATGTGAGTTGTCCGTGCAGCGTGTGGATATGGATACATCTCCTTAGGGTCACACTCTCATATTTTTCTCTTGATGGTGTACACGTAGATTTGAGGAAAACAGATTAGTGGCTCGGTACGGATATGGAAATGTTGAGGAAAATTTTGCCAGTGTCTGTTTTAGGTATTGCATTTCATCTTTTCTAGCAATTTCCATGGTTATTTACTTGATTTACTTGCATATCATCTTTATATGCTGGATCATTGACTGGGCAGAGTACTTGAATAATTGTGCACACACAAATGATTCTTTTTGTGCTTTATGACTTGATCATATTATTGTTCTGTACTTGTTGAATTTTTGAAGCTGTACAGGTTATAGCAAGTATTATTTATAATTCTTGCTTCTTTTACCTCGCTGAGGTTAGTTATGATACTTGCTGAGTACATGGGGTCGGTTGTACTCATTCTACACTCTGCACTTAATTGTGTAGATCCAAGTGTCAGACCCAGTCGTTAGTAGTAGAGTTGCTTGTTAAGCTGATCATCGAGAGACGAGGAGCTGCATTCTCGACCGCAGCCTTCACGTCTCTTTTCTTATGTATTGTTTTCTTTATTTCAGACAGTATTATATTTGACTATTTAAGACTTGTATTTCTGTATTAGAGCTCATTATTCTGTATTTACCGGTTCTGGGGATTTTGTTATGTATTGGCGGTATTGTGCTATATTAAGGTTTCAGACTCATGTTATTTCAGTCATTCCTGCTATTGTGATTCATTATTGTTATGTCCGGCTTGCCTAGCAAGTGTGTTAGGCGCCATCATGATTGGTTGGGGTTTTGGGTCGTGACATGAACGCGACCCAAGCATCGCGTTCGCGAAGCACAACCCAACACTGGCCCAAAATAACCCTTTGCAAACGCGGTCTGGCACCCGCAAACACGATGCCTAACCTCCACTGGCCTACGCGAACGCGGTCCCCCACCAACGAATGCCAAAAGCTTCGCAACCCTATCTGACCTTCCCTCTACGCGAACGTGATGCCCAGGTCACAAACGTGAAGCCCACTACCCACCATACTCCGCGAACGCGACAATCCTATTGCGAACGTGAAGAGGAAAAGGGCCAGCCACCAAAACACTCTCAGCGACTGCGTTACTCCTTCTGCGATCGCTATGAAGGCACCAACACAGAAAACTAGCAACTCAAAACATGAGAGAAATGGTCTGAAACCCATCAGAAACACACCCGAGGCCCTCAGTACCCCATCCAAACACACCAACAAGTCCTAAAACACAATACGGACCTTCTCGATGCCCCAAATCACACAAAATAACATCAAAACTATGAATCTCACCTCAATTCATGCTTACTGAACTAATCCAAATTTTCAAATTCCAAATGTACGCCAAACACGCCTAACAACTCGGAATGACTCCAAATTTTGCACACAAGTCTCAAATGCAAAAATGAACCTATTACAACTTCCAAAACCAAAATCCGACCTCGGTAGCCTCAAAGTCAACTCTCGGTCAAACCTATGAACTTCTAAACCTTCAAATTTCTAACTTTCTCTACAAAAAAAGCAAAATCAATCTAGGAACCTCCAAATCCAAATCACCCTGGCAAGTCACATAACTAGAAATAAACATAGAAGAAGCAATAAATAGGGGAATAGGGATACAATACACAAAACAACCGGCCAGGTCGTTACATTCTTCCCCTCTTAAATAAACGTTTGTTCTCAAACGGGTCTAGAATCATACCTGGAGTCTCAAAAAGGTGAGGATATCTGCTCTGCATCTCCTGCTTGGTCTCCCATATAGCCTCCTCGGTTGGCTAACCTCTCCAATGCACCTTTACTGATGCTATATTCTTTGACCTTAACTTTAGAACCTGCCGATCCAAAAAGGCCACCGGCTCCACATCATAAGTCAAATCTCCATCTAACTACTCCATGTAAAAGTCCAAAACATTAGACGGATCACCATAATACTTCTAGAGCATCAATATATGAAACACTGGGTGAACTCCTAATAGACTGGGTGGTAAGGCAAGTCTGTAGGCCATTTCTCCAACTCTCTTAAGCACCTCAAAAAGACCAATATACCTAGGACTCAACTTGACCTTCTTCCCGAACCTTATCACACCCTTCATGGGCGAAACTCTGAGCAGAACTTTCACACCCACTATATATGCAACATCATGAGCCTTCCTATCAGCATAACTCCTTTTATCTGGACTATGATGTACGAAGTCGCTCCTGAATCACCTTAACCTTCACTATAGAATCACGGACCAAATCAGTGCCCAACAATCTAGCCTCTCCGGGCTCAAACCAATCAATTTGTGAACGACATCGCCTCCCATATAAGGCCTCATACGTGGCCATCTGGATGCTCATCTGATAGCTGTTATTGTAGGCAATCTCTGCGAGCGGTAGAAACTGATCCCATGAACCTTCAAAATCCATAACACATGCACATAACATGTCCTCCAAGATCTGAATAGTGCGCTCGGACTACCCCTTAGTCTGGGGATGGAATGTTGTACTCAACTCTACCCGGATTCCCAACTTTCGTTCCACGGCTCTCCAAAAATGTTATGTGAATTGTGTGCCTCGGTCAGAAATGATGGAAATGGGCATGTTGTGCAGGCGAATAATCTCCCAGATGTAAATTTGAGCCAACCGCTATGAAGAATAAGAAGCCATCACTGGAATGAAGTGTGCGGACTTAGTCAACCATTCCATAATAACCCAGACTGCATCATATTTCTTCAAGGTCTGTGGTAAGCCCACCACAAAATCCATAGTGATGCACTCCCACTTCAACTATGGTATTTCCAATCTCTGAATCAACCCTCCCGATTTCTGATGCTCATACTTCACCTGTTGACAATTCAAACATCGAGAGACATAAGCAACAATATCTTTTCATTCTCCGCCACCAATAGTACTGTTTCAAGTCACAGTGCATCTATGTGACACCTGGGTGAATGGAATAGCGCGAGCTGTGAGCCTCCTCGAGGATCAAATCTCTCAACCCATCAACATTTGGAACACAAATCTGGACTTGAAGCCGCATAACACCATCATCACCAATCACAACCTCCTTAGCACCACCCCGCTACACCGTGTCCCTCAACACCATCAAGCAGGATCATCAAACTAACGATCCTTGATACGCTCCAACAATAATGACTGTGCCACAATGCAAGAAAGAACCCAGCCATGCTCCAAAACATCCAATCTCACAAACTGATTGGCCAAAGCCTGAACATCCATGGCTAGTGGACTCTCTGCTGCTGATAAATATACCAAAATGCCCATACTCTCAGCCTTCCTACTTAATGCATCGGCCACCACATTGACCTTTCCTGAATGATATAATATGGTGAGATCATAATCTTTTAGCAACTCTAACCATATCCGCTACCGCAAATTAAGGTCCTTCTACTTGGACAGGTGCTGGAGACTTCGATGGTCGGTATAGACCTCGCATGGAATGTCACATATATAGTGCCTCCAAATCTTCAGCGCGTGAACAATGACTACCAACTCTAAATCATGCACAGGGTAATTCTTCTCATAAACCTTCAACTGCTGAGACACGTTGGCAATCACCCTCCGTCTTGTATCAACACCGCGCCAAACCTAATATGTGATGCATCACAATACACGGTGTAAGATCCCAAACCTGTAGGCAACACCAACACTGGGACTGTAGTCAATGCAGTCTTGAGGTTCTGAAAGCTCACCTCACACTCGTAGGACCATCTGAAAGGAGAACCCTTCTAGGTCAATCTACTTAAAGGAGCTATGATGGATGAAAAACCCTCCACGAAACTGCAATAATAACCTGCCAAACCCAAGAAGCTACGAATCTTTGTAGCTGAAGATGGTCTAGGACAATTCTGAATTGCCTCAATCATTTTTGGATCTACCTTAATCCCCTCACTAGACACCACGTGTCCCAAAAAGGCACCGAATCAAGCCAAAACTCATACTTGGAGAATTTAGCATATAACTTCTTCTCCCTCAAAGTCTAGAGTACAATCTTCAGATGTTTCTCATAATCCTCCCGGCTGCGTGACTACACTAATATATCATAAATGAATACTATAACGAAGGAACCAAGATATGGCTAGAACACACTATTCATCAAGTGCATAAAGGGTGCTGGGGCATTGGTCAGCCCGAAAGACATCACCAGAAATGCATAATGACCATAGCGGGTCCTGAATGCCATCTTCGAAATATCTGAAGCTCAGATCTTCAACCGATGATACCACAGCCTCAAATCAATCTTCAAAAATACTCTGACACCCTGAATCTAATCAAGTAAGTCATCAATGCGTGCTAGAAGGTACTTTTTCTTAATAGTAACCTTGTTCAGCGGTTTGTGGTTAATACACATCCTCATAGTACCATCCTTCTTCACAAATAGAACTGGTGCACCCCAAGGCGACACACTAGTCCTAATGAAGCCCTTATAAAGTAGCTCCTGCAACTGTTCCTTCAACTCCTTCAACTCTATAGGTGCCATGTGATACAGTGAAATAAAGATGGGATAAGCGCCCGGTACCTAGTTAATACCAAAATCAATGTCCCTATTGGTTGGCATGTCCGGCAGATCTATTGGAAATACATCTAGAAAATCTCTCACTATCATAACTAACTCAACGGTAGGAGTATCGGCACTAACATCCCTCACAAAGGCCAAATATGCCAAACATCCCTTCTTAACCATCCATTGAGCCTTCAAATGTGAAACACTCTACTAGGAACATAATCCAGGGGGCCTCTCCACTCAAACCTCAGCACCCTCGGCATCGCCAACGTCACGGTCTTAGCGTAACAATCAAGGATAGCGTGATATGGCAACAACCAATCCATACCCAAAATAACGTCAAAATCAACCATGCTAACCAGTAAAAGATCAACTCTCGTCTCATAACTCCTAATAGTCACCACACACGATCGACATACACGGTCTACAATAATAGAGTCACCCACCGGCGTAGATACATGAATAGGCATAACTAAAGAATCACGAGGCATATCCAAATAATGAGCAAAGTATGATGACACATATGAGTAAGTAGAACTAGGGTCAAATAATACCAAAGCATTCCTGTGGAATAGTGAAACAATAAATGTGATCACGGTATCAGAAGTAAATATCTCTAGCCTGGCTAGAAATACATAGCAATAGGTCTGACCACCACCTGATCGACCTCCCCCTCTAGGGCAACCTCGAACTGCTTGAGTACCACCCCTAGTTTTCTAGGAAATTGGTGTAGCTACTGGTGTTAATATCATAGGCTACGAGCTCTACTGTGGAACCCTTCTCAGCAGTTTGGGGCAATCCCTCTTGAGATGACTCAAGTCCCCACACTCAAAGCAACCCCTCCTCTAATGAAGATGTTGACCCTGAAAATCCTGGTAACGGCTTATGGAACCCTGTGCAGATGGAGCATGGTAAGAACTCAATGCCGGTAGCGCACTGGATGATGACTAAACTAGGTAAGCACTATATAAACTGTGGCTAACTAAGAAACATGAGGAACACGACGAGCTGCCTGAGCAGGCCTAAGGGGACAACCTTTGTTGTAATATGACTGGCCTCAAGATGAGGCACTGCTGAAACCACCTAAACTACGAGGCCTTTTGGCCTCCCGCTCCTCATGCTCAAGCCTACAGATCTGCTCCAAGTGTCTAGCAATCTCGATCACCTGGTCAAACCTAGCATCCGTCACAATCTCTCGAGCCATACTAGAACGTAAACCATAGTTGAGGCCATCAATGAACCTCATGATCCTCTCCCTGTCAGTGGGAACCAACCATATATCATAACGTGCCAAATCTACAAATCTCATTTCGTACTGAGTCACAGTCATACCCTTCTGGCGTAGCTGCTCAAACTCCATACGCAACTCCTCTATGTGAGTTTGTGGGACAAACATCTCTAAGAAGAGAACTAAGAACTCATGCCATGTAAGTGGCATTGTGCCAGCTGGCCTACCTAACTCATAATCTCACCACCATCTGTAGTCAGCCCCTATCAGCTGAAAAATAGTGAAGGAAACTCCACTAATATCCATAATACTCGCTGTTCAAAGAATCTAATGACATTGGTCCAGAAAATCCTGAGCTTCTGACTCTGCTCCGGTGAACTCGGGCGGATCAAGCTTCCTAAACCGCTCCAACCTCCTCTGCTCTGATCAAGTCATAGGCGGAACAACCTTAGCCCGAGCAACCATAACTAACTGTACTAGTAACACCCCTAGTATCTGATGACCCTGAGCTAGCTGCTCTGGAGTACAGGCGGCGGGAGTCTGAGATCCTCCCCCAGCATGTGAGGTAGGTGGTACAATTGATATTGAAACCGCCTGAGCCAAGCCCATACACACACTCAAAATCTGAGCCAAGCCTCCTGAAGACCAAAGATAACAATAGGTACCGCCAGTGTCTGAGCTGGTCCTACTGGCTCAATAGTATCCGGAACCTACTCCTCCACTGGAGCGACCGGTGCTACCCTCACTATAGTGCAAGCCCCATCTCAGCCCCGGCCTCCCGCGGACCTAACTGGTGGTAGCAGTGCCCGTCTACCGGATCCGACTACACGTGTCCTCACCATATGCGAGAGAATAGAAGAGTCAAGGTTCAAACTTAGGAAATAAGAAATTCGCACGACAGGAATGTAAGAAAGTACAGTTTTTTCATAACAGTTCGTCAACCTCTCAAAGATAAGTACATACGTCTCTGTACCGATCCGCAAGACTCTACTAAACTTGCTCATGACCCATAATAACTATGAACCTAGTGTTCTAATAACAACATGTCACTACCCAAAACCCAACCAGTCGTGATGGTGCCTAACCCAATCGTTAGGCAAGCCGGACATAACAATAATGAACCATAATAGCAGGAATGACTGAAATAACATGAGTCTGAAACCTTAATATAGAACAATACCGCCAATAGATAATTAAATCCCTTAAAACTAGAAAACATAAAGTCATGATCTCTAATATAGAAATACAAGTTTGAAATGGCAAAATACAATACTGTTTGAAATAAAGACAACAATACATAAGAAAAGAGACATCAAGACTGTGGTAGAGAATGCAGCTCTACCTCGTCTCTCGATGATACGCTCAAAAAGCAACTCCGCTACTGATGACTGGGTCCAACACCTAGATCTGCAGAATTAAATGCAGAGTGTAGCATGAGTACAACCATCCCCATGTACTCAACAAGTGTCATAATTAACCTCGGCTAGGTAAAAGAATCAAGAATTATAAATGATACTTGCTATAACCTGTACAGTTTCATAAAATAAACAAGTACTGAACAATAATGTGATCAGGTAATAAAGTACAGAAAGAACCAGATGTATGTGTGCACAAATACTCAAGTCCTATTCTCCATCAATGATATAGCATATAAAGATGATATGCAAACAAATCAGGTAATTAACCATGAAAATTGCAAGTAAAGATGAAATGCAAAATTCAAAGCAAACACTGGAAAGCGTTTCCTCAACATTTCCATATCCGTACCGAACCACCGATCAATTTTCCTCAAATCCGCGTGTACACCATCAAGCAAGAAACATGAGAGGGTGACCCTAGGGGGATGGATCCATATCCACGTACTGCACGAATAACTCACGTGCTAATAATATCGATCGCACGGACAACTCACGTGCTGCACAGATAACTCAGGTGTCATAATATCAATAACTGGATCTGCATGAACAACTCACGTGCCAATAACCACAATCCGCCCGACATGGTCACGAGCTATCAATCCAGATCATATATCACAGAAAGCATATATACAAGATTACATGTACATGATCAATAAATATCAAGTCTCATATTCTTGGACTTGTATAAATGACATGCTAAGGTGTATGCATGTGCAAGTGTGCTATCATAGCTCAAATCAACAATTCCATCACGGAAATAGCAATTATCAAGTTAAATTAGGAGATTAACCTCTTTGTAACCTCAAATAAGGCTCAATTAGCTCAAATGGGGTACAAATACAAGAAACATCGTAGCAGGAAGCTTAACAATCAATTTAAGGTATCTCATAGTCTAAGCACTACCCCGAGCATTGATACATACCCCGGTGCATGCACATGAGCGCAGCCCCGCACATTTGCACCACCCATAGCACATAGCTATTATAAATAACTCAGGCAACTAGTGCCTCAATCAATTTTAGGTAAGATACTCACCTCAAGCAAGCCAAATCAATACTCTAAGAAGCCCTTCCCTCGCGAATCAACCCCCGGACGATCCAAATCTAGTCAAAATAACTTAATACCATCATTAAAAGCCATAGGAAACATTTTCAAAAGATAAAGCTAAGATCTTTAACTCAAATCAAAAAGTCAACCTCGGGCCCATACCTCGAAAACTGACCAAACACACAAATTTTGAAAAACCATTCCAATACGAGTCCAACCATACGAAAATTGTCCAATTCCAACCATAAATCGACCCTCAAATCATCAAATCTCACTCTCTAATAACATAGTCCAAAAACCCCCAAATCCCACCTTAGATTCAAGAAAATTAGGTCTAATAATCAATGGGTAATCAATATCTAACACCAAAATTGAATAAACCTCACTTACCTTGTCAATTAGGATGAAAATCACTCCAAATATCGCCTTAGACCGAGCTCCACAAATCCAAAAATTAGAAAAATAGTCAAATCCTCGAATAAATGAAGTCTGCCAGCAAATTAATCGCATCTGCAATCAAATATTTCGCACCTGTGATACTGCATTTGCGGTCAACTTTTCTCATCTGCAAGATCCACTTAAGTCCCGACCTACCGCTTCTGCGATCATCCATCAGTACTTGTGCGCCCACTGCTGCGAAAATTCTTCCGCACCTACGATCCCTGCACCTTCAGTCAATCTCCGCTTCTGCGGACCCATGCTCGCATAAGCACATTCGCTTCTGCAGAAATATGTGCTCATCTTTGGACTACCCCCAAACTGGCCAACATCGCACATGCATAATAGTTTTCGCACCTGCAGCTCCGCATCTGTGGCCAATCCCACCGCATATGCGAAAACACTAGAAGGATTCTTCAGCAATTCCTCTAAGTCTAAAATGAATCCGAACTCAATCCGGATCACACATGAGGCCCTCGGGACCCCATCCAAAAATACCAACCAATCCCAAAATATAACACAAACTTACTCGAAGCCTCAAATCACATAAAACAACATCAAAACCACGAATCGCACCCCAATTCAAGCCTAATGAAACTAATGAACTTCTAACTTTCGAAACTTATGCCAAATCATATCATACCAATCCGGAATGACCTCAAATTTTGCATGCAAGTCCTAAATAGCATAGCGGATCCAACTCCCGGAACCAACATCCGAACTCGATATCAACAAAGTCAACTCCCAGTCAAACCTCTCAACCTTCCAAACCTTCAACTTTCCAACTTTCACCAAAAAGCACCAAACCAGCCTACGGATCTCTAAATCCGATTCCGGACATATGACTAAGTCCGAAATCACCATACAAAGTTATTAGAACCATCAAACTTTTCCAATTCACTACAAGACCTTCCCGTAACCTTGGGACTAAGTTTCCCAATTTACTACAAGACCTTCCCGTAACCAATCCAACCACCCCGACAAGTCACATAACCAAAAATGAACATATAAGAAGCAATAAATAGGGGAGTAGTGCTACAATACACAAAACAACCGGCCGGGTTATTACAGTACGCGAAGAGTATCGATGGGCAAATATTTTAGGTTCTTATTTTCGGACTTTGAGCTTATTTTCACGACTTGAATTGGGATAAGTATTCTTGATTCAGATTTGATTATTATTCATGATTCCATCCTTGATTTGATCATTTGATTGATTAATGTAAGTGAGGAAAATTAGGGCTTTTGCAAAACGTTTCTAAAAAGAAAAATATTGATTTGAACCCCAATTGAGAGTCGGATTTGGATGAAACTTGTATAGTTGGACTCATATTTGAATGAGTATTCGGGATTTGTGACTTTTGTCGGGTTTTGAAAGGCGGTTGTGGGTTGAATTTTTTATTTTTGATAATACCGGAGCTTTATTAATTGGAATCAATTTCTATTGCCGTGTTTGATATTATTGAGTTATTTTAGGATAGATTTGACCCATTTGGAGGCCGATTTGAAAGGTAAGGGGTTGTTAAAGTTTTGATTTGGCTCATTTGAGGTAAGTATACTTCCTAACCTTGTGTGAGGGAATATCCCTTAGGATCTTTCCATAATTGTTTATACGTGTTATGTGACAAGCGTATACATGGGTGCTATGTATGGCTTATGACCGGATTAGATCATAGGCTATTAATATGACTTAATTTGAGAATGCATTGTATATGAAACATGTGTAATCACTTGGTGTCTATGTGAACATGATTACTACACTTGTTTAAGCCGTAGTAATGCTTTATTTGTTAAATACCCATTCGCATTTTACTATTTTCATGTCCTTGCACCTTGTCGATAAATTATAAACTCATATTCATGATAGAACTTTGGCATTATTGTTTTTGATTATTGTGGAACATGTGTACATGTTGAGAGGATTGTTTGGGTGTTGAAATGAGGTTTTTCCGTGCGATTGTGTATGTGATTTTGTCAGGGCAGAGCGATATGGGTGGCTATTATGATATTATTAGGGCAGAGTGATACGGGTAGCTATTGTGATATTGTTAGGGCGGAGCGATATGGGTGGTTATTGTAACATTGTCAGGGCGAAGCGATACATGTGGCTATTGTGATTATTTAGGGTGGAGTGATACAAGTGGCTATTGTTGTTGTGATAAAAATGTGGGCACGAGGTGCAATATGTGTGTGTTTCTATTTGATGACTTGTTCTTGAAGTTGAGTCTTTACTTGTATTGAATTGTTATCACTTCCTATGATGTGATTATTGTTATTGTTCTTGTGCTACACTTTCTATTGTCTGTCTTTGATATATTGCCTAGGTTATTTTCCTAGTGAATATCACATGACTTGAACCTTGTCACTACTTTACCGAGGTTAGTCTTAATACTTACTGGGTACTGACTGTAGTGTACTCATACTACACTTCTATACATGTGGTATAACTGTAAGCTATTTAGATTCAGGTGTTGGAGTCTCACGCCCGAACCATGGCCTGCATGTAACACGACACTCGATTCCTGACTTCATGTGATCGAGCAAACCAACTAGATGGCTGGATCAACATGGTATAACTGTAAGCTGAATATAAACATACAACATGATGATCTACTAAAGAGTCTGACTGAAATATCATAAATGCGGAAAGTACTGAAAAGTATGCAAGTATAAACGAGTAGCCGACAAGGCTAACACATAAAATCCTGCTAACATCTGACTAACTGGACTATAGTCTATGAAGCCTCTAAAGAACACCGTAATGCTAAGTGTTTACTGGGACAAGGTCCCCTGTATACCTTACTAACTGAAATACTACAAAGACTGAAAAGAGGGATAATGCTCGAAAGATTGGGGCTCACCAATAGTGGATGCGAGATGTCCTAGCAAGCAGAATAGTCTACCTGTAAATCATTACATGCATCGCGATATGAAGGCCCCAGGCAAGGGAAGTTAGTACATTTAAATTGCACTAGTATATAAAATAACTGAAAAAAAGAACTGTAAATACTGAAACTGAAACTGAAACTGAAATGATAACTGAACTGAACAAGGAAGTAAAGATATGAATACTCCCTATTCTGGATGAGAAACCACCTGTTTATCTGAGTAAATAATCTGCGGCCTCAGACCCAATATATATATGTGCATAAACTGCAGCCTCGAGCTCAAGTATACGATATACATAACAGCGGCCTCAGGCCCAAAGATGCATAAAGCATAAACTACGGCCTCAGGGCCAAATACAGGTGTTCAATACTCAGAGATTTAAAATCAGGAACTAAGAATCATACTATAATACATCATACTGAAATATTAAACCATACCGAGTTGCATGATACTGAAAAACTGTATAGAACTCGACTGAGACATTTATTCATAATAAACGGATTTTTCATAACTGAGACTAATGGGATATTGAACTAATTATGAAATTATGTCATCTAGAGAATAAAAGTTCTAAAATAATTCATGGAACCGAGGCATAATGTTACACCCTATATTTTCTTACGTAAAAGTGAGTCGTAAGCAAACTAATGTAGGACCAAAAATGAGATCATTTTTGAAAGTATATAAAGTAAGTTAATCATGTTACCTCAGAGGTTACAAATATTTAAGATCATGAATAACAAGTATAAAGAGGGTTGGAAGGTTTAGAAGCTAAAGGAATTAAAGAAAATAATGTTATGTCGAAAGTCGACAAGTTGAGAATGTTATAACATGTACTTTTGGGGTGAGACTAGGGTGCTTAACATGATAAGGAGTTTATGTTATGAGTTATGTTATTCGTATGATAGTCGCGCATTATTTTTTGAAGTCAAGCGAGTTGTGGAAAAAAAGTCGATGAAAGTCATCACAAGTTACGTTCATAAGTTTTACTGAAATTTGGGTCACATATAACGGCAATTTTGCTCCTAATATACTTATAGTTATGGGGTTTTCCACCCGTCAAATTGAAGATCTATGAGTCTATTTTCTAAATCATTAAACCGTTTGTCAATACGACATTGAAGTAGAGAGATATATGTATTTTTGCAAGACTGCATAGTCTGCTAGGTGACAAGTAGGTGTGTCATCTACTTGCTTAAATGAGAGTCCAAAAATGGGCCAGTTCGGGTCATCCAAAGAGACCTTTTAAAGGCCTATTTACTTCGTATAATACACTGATAATAGGGAACAATAACCAGACCTAAAACCCTACAAACATCCTCCCAAAAATTACACACAAGCCCTAATTGAATTTCTCCCCTTTTCAAGTTCTAGTTGGAGGTAAAATCTAGAGTTTAAAGGACCAAGATAGGAGCTGAGTTATTCAACAAATAAGGTAAGTTTAATGATCTATTTTATCCATTTTCTGCTGGAGGTGTAGGGAAATTCGTTCTATAATTGCAAGAACTTACGGGACGGTGATAGGAAGCCGTGATTTGGAGTTATTCACTTGTAGCGGACTGTTTTGTGTTTCTATTGGATTGCATGTTTTACTACTGTTTTATGGAATTTTGGAGGAGGGAGGAGTGTAGAAACACCACATAAATGCAGGATGGTGGGCTGGTCATTCGTCGTAACATTTTTGGGCTATTTGACACTACTACGGTGGTCGTTTTGTGTATGAAGAGATTGGGGTGTGTTGGGCTATTTTGTAGTATTTATTGGTGTATATAAGGTTGGAACATAATGTATATATATATTGGTATTGTTGTTTTCTTGTGTTGTTTGTGTTATCTTGAATTTGGAGGAAGTAAGGATTATAGTGGAGATGGTGCCCGTTTTAATACAAAATAAGCTTGTCGTTCGTTGTGTGATAGTTGTACCCTTCGTAACTTAATGATAAGTATTATTATCGTTGTTGTAGATTAAGGTGCGAAGAGGCGAGTTCAACTTGATGATTGGAAATATTGTGATAAGGTATGTTAAGGCTAAACCTTTCTTCATTTTGGCATGATCCCGTAACTATATGAGTTTGATAACGAGACATAAAGAGAAGTTCATATTCATAAGTTACAGTATTCTCCCTTATCGAGACTTTATATTCGGTTAAGTATTGTCTTCTTCCAGTCAAGAGGGCAGATGGTATATATATATATATATATATATACCGAGCCTACTGTGGCCGAGCGCCTATGAACAAGCCCAGAATGGCTGAGATACCTAGCCTAGTACGGTCGAGCGCCTATGAGCGAGCCTACTATGGTCAAGCAGTTACACGTACCGAGCCTTATAGGGCCGAACATTTATTTTACTTACTATATTGAGAGAGTTGAGTCAGTATCAACATGTAAGTATATCTCCAGATCATCTTTGACTCTCAGTTACTTTCCGTTATTATATTATCAGTTCAGTTTCAACTTTAAGTTATATTATTATCTTACATACTCGGTACATTATTTCATACTGACATCCCTTTTTCGGGGACACTGCATTGCATGCGTGCAGGTTCAGATAGACAGACGGATAGACCTCCTCAGTAGCTGTTGCCCAAGTTTAGCTTGATCGGTAAGCTCCACGTCCTTCGGAGTTACCGGGTCTAGGGTTTTGTGTACATATTATGTATATATGTATATATGTTATGGGTAGGTCGGGGACCTGTTTCGATCACAGTACATCCATCAATAGAGGCTTGTAGACATATCCTGTCAGTTAGTGCAGTATGTTGAGCTTGTAGGCTTTATATATATATTTTGTTGGTTTGTCAGCTGTAGCAGTTATGACGGCCTTGTCGGCCCAGATTTATATTGACGTTTAGTCAATGCTAGTTTCCGTTTTATTTTATATTTTTCTTTGCAAATTATCTTGCAATGTGGGCCCATGACCAAAGTATGTTATTGTATGTTCAGAGTCCCTCAGTCGCAAATTGGTATGCTAGGTTAAGTGAGACACCGGGTGCCGGTCTCGCCCCCAGGTTCGTTCCGTGACAACTTGGTATTAGAGCATTTCTATCCTAGGGAGTCTACAAGTTGTGTATAGTAGGGTCTTGTTTATAGATGTGTTGTGCACCACATTATATAAGCAGGGAACTACAGGGCATTTAAGGGTTGGTTAACCTTCTTTCAAATCTAAATCATGCTATAGAACTAAGTTATAGGAAATTTGAGTTAAGCTTACATGTTGGTATTTGCATACACAGATGGTGGTGACTAGGAAGACCACGACTGGCTAGAGGAGAGATATAGCATCAAGTGAGAGGACCAGCAGGGTACCCCCGGTAGATAGAGCCCAGGGCGAGACCCCTACTCAGCCATTACCGGCTCCTCCACTACCTGAGGAGATTCCTAGGGATACCGCACATCCAGTTCTCCCTCCACTTCCATCAGATCATGAGTTGAGGAGTGTGGTGCATTTGCTGACACAGTTGGTAGCTACCCAGCAACAAGCTAGGGCATTAGCTAGTGCAGGATCTTCTGAGGGGTCTGGGAGTTCAAGGGTCCAAGAGTTTATTGCTTTGAGTCCCCCAGAGTTCACGGGGACAGATTAGAGGGAGGACCTGTAGGATTTCATAGATCAGTTTCACAAGATCTTTCAGGTTATGCATGTCACGGATAAAGAGACAGTTGAGCTAGCAGCTTTTCGACTCCGAGATATAGCCATCATTTGGTACGAAGGATGGGAGAGGTCCAGAGGACGTGATGCACCTCCAGCTCTTTGGGAGAATTTTTCAGATGCCTTCTTTGACCAGTATTTACTGCGGGAGATCCGACAGGCTCGAGTCGATCAGTTTCTAACCCTCAAACAGGGAAATATGAGTGTCCAAGAGTATAGTCTCCGTTTTGACTCATTGGCCAGATATGCACCATCCATAGTTGCTACTATGCGGGATAGGATCCACAAGTATATAGTAGGGTTGGCCCCAGAGTTGACTGAGGCATGTGCCACCGCTTTATTTCAGGATAGTATGGATGTCTCCCGGATTCAGACATTTGCCCAGAATATAGAAATGGGTAGGCGTCAGCAGCAGGGTACAGAGAGGACTGAGCAAGGCAGCGTAAGAGGATGAAATTTGCTAGGTCTTAGGAGCAGTCTCAGGGTAGTTATAGGCCCCAGTACTTCGGACAACCACCTAGGCCTCCGGAACCATAGTTACAGGGTTACAAGTATGACCGCTATACTCAATCAGGAGCAGGTAAGAGCTCACGGGCATCGGGTTTGCAGCGACATCGAGGTTCAGGGCAGACATAGTCATTTCCGCCACAGTGTGACATCTGTGGTAGAGGACACTTGGGCCAATGCCGAGCAGTGTATCATCTGGGGCATATGATACGAGATTTCCCAAATAGAGATTCTGGGGCTATGACACAACCAACGAGTTCAGCAACAGAATCATCTATGTCCGTGCATCCTTCAGGGCGCGAGTCTCAGTCTTCGGCTAATAGAGGTCGAGGCAGAGGTAGAGGTTCCAGTTCAGGTGGTAACCAGAACCGTATCTGTGCTTTAGCAGGTCGAAAGGACTAAGAGTCTTCACAAGATGTTGTGATAGGTATATTGACCATTTGCTCTCACAATGCTTATTCCTTGATAGACCTAGGATCTACTTTATCGTATATTACCCCATTTGTTGCGGGGAAGTTTGGTATAGTGCCTGAAATACTAAGTGATCCTTTGCAGTATCTACATCGGTCGGAGAAACGATTATTGCTAGAAGGGTTTACCGAGGTTATACGATGACAGTTTGTAGTCGTCGGACCTCACCTGACCTAGTTGAGCTAGAGATGATAGATTTTGATGCTATCATGGGCATGGACTGGTTGGCAACTTGCCATGCCATAGTTGATTGCTGAGCAAAGGTAGCCAGATTTCATTTTCTGGGTGAGCCAGTCCTTGAATGGGTAGGTAATACAACGACACACAANTACACCGGTCGGAGAATCGATTATTGCTAGACGGGTTTACCGAGGTTGTACGGTGACAATTTGTAGTCGTCAGACCTCAGCTGACCTAGTTGAGCTAGAGATGATGGATTTTGATGCTATCATGGGCATGGACTGGTTGGCAGCTTGCTATGCCACAGTTGATTGCCGAGCAAAGGCAGCCAGATTTCATTTTCCGGGTGAGCCAGTCCTTGAATGGGTAGGTAATACAGCAACACCCAGAGGTAGGTTTATTTCCTATCTGAAGGCGAGGAAAATGATCGCAAAAGGGTGCATTTATCATATTGTGTGAGTTAGAGATGCAGATGCTGAGATACCTACACTTCAGTCTATTCCAGTAGTCAAAGAGTACGTAGATGTGTTTCCAGATGAGCTTCCAGGTATTCCTCCAGAGCAAGAGATTGATTTTAGCATTGATTTGCTTCCGAGAACTCAACCAATATCCATCCCTTCGTATAGAATGGCACCTGCTGAATTAAAGGAGTTGAAGGAGCAGCTAAAAGATTTGCTGAAGAAAGGTTTCATCAGACCCAATACCTCACCTTGGGGTGCACCAGTACTGTTTGTGCGGAAGAAAGACGGCTCATTGAGGATGTGTATCGATTATAGGCAGTTGAACAAGTTAACTATTAAGAATAAGTATCCACTTCCAAGGATCGATGACTTGTTTGATCAGTTGCAAGGGGCTAGATGCTTTTCAAAGATAGATTTGAGGTCGAGGTACCACCAGGTCAGAGTTCCGGAGAAAACTATTCCAAAGACAGCCTTCAGGACCCGGTATGGCCACTTCGAGTTCCTTGTCATGTCCTTCAAGTTGACGAATGCACCCTCCGTATTTTTGGACTTGATGAATAGCCTATTCCGGCCATTTTTAGATATGTTCATGATAGTATTTATTGATGATATTCTGGTTTATTCATGTTCAGAGTAGGAGCATACGGATCACCTACGAGCGGTACTCCAAACCCTCCATGATCGTAAGTTGTATGCTAAGTTTTCTAAATGTGAGTTCCGGTTGAAGTCTGTAGCATTCTTGGGGCATATTGTATCCGATGAAGGTATAAAGGTAGACACTCAGAAGATTGAGGGCGTGAAATCCTGGCCGACCTACCACTCCGATAGAGGTTTGTAGCTTTCTAGGCTTAACAGGCTACTATCAGAGATTCGTAGAGGGTTTTTTTCCCTTTCGGCACCAATGATGAAGTTGGCTCAGAAATCAGCTAAGCTTTCGTGGACAGAGGCTTGCGAGCAGAGTTTCCAAGTGCTTAAAAATAGGTTGACCTCAGCGTCAGTTCTAACACTTCCAGAGGGTCCAAGGGGTTATGCCGTGTATTATGATGCCTGAGGTATCGGGTTCGGATGTGTCCTGATGTAACATGGGAAGGTAATTGCGTATGCTTCAAGGAAGTTGAGGAAGCATGAGAGGAATTATCCGACCCATGCCCTCGAGTTAGCTGCGGTTGTCCATGCACTAAAGATATGAAGGCATTATTTATATGGCGTTCGTGTTGATGTATTTACAGATCATAAAAGCATGCAATATATCTTCAAGCAAAAAGAGTTAAATTTGCGACATAGGCGATGGCTAGAGTTATTGAAAGATTACGATGTTAACATTCTCTACCATACAGGGAAAGATAATGTTGTAACAGATGCCTTAAGTCACCGATCTATGAGTAGCTTAGCACATGTAGAGGCTGAGAAAAGAGAATTACCTTGAGAGATTCATCAATTGGCTTATTTGGGGGTTCGGTTAGTAGATTCTGACGATGGTGGAGTTGTACTCCAAAACACTTCAAAATCATCTCTCATAGCTGAAGTCAAGGAAAGGTAGTATGAGGAACCAGAGCTGGTCGAGTTGAGAGAGCGAGTTCCATAGTAGAAGAAGTTGTTGTTAGATCTCAAGGAAGATGGGGTTCTCAGATACAAGGGTTATCTGTGTGTTCCAGATGTAGCAGGGCTACGAGACAGGATTATGGCAGAGGCACATTATTTGTGGTATTCCATTCATCCTGGGTCGACAAAGATATATCATGACATTAAGGATGTGTACTGGTGGAACGATATGAAGAAGAACATTGCTGAGTTTATCACCCAGTGTCCTAGTTACCAGTAGGTGAAGGTAGACCACCATAAGCACGGAGGTCTAGTGCAGACTATAGAGATCCCGATATGGACATGGGAGGTGATAAACATGGACTTCATCATAGGTTTGCCTTGTTCTCATTGTAAGTTCGATTCTATATGGGTGATAGTTGATAGGCTCACGAAATCAGCCCATTTCCTAACAGTCAGATCTACATATAAAGCCGAATATTATGCAAAGTTATATATTAAGGAGATAGTGCGGCTACACGGAGTACCAGTATCTATTATATCTAACCGTGGTGCCCAGTTTACAGCACATTTCTGGAGGTCATTTCAGAGAGGTCTAGGGACTCAGGTAAATCTCAGCACAACCTTTCATCCACAGACTGATGGACAAGACGAGCGCACAATTCAAACACTCGAGGATATGTTACGAGCATGTGTGTTGGATTTTAAAAGAAGTTGGGATGAACATCTACCTTTTATCGAGTTTGTATATAATAACAGTTACCACTCCAATATCCAGATGGCTCCGTACGAGGCTTTGTATGGGCGTAAGTGCAGATGTCTTATAGGGTGGTTTGGTGTTGGAGAATCTGGGTTACATGGGCCAAACTTGATTCATCAGGCCGTAGATAAGTTATAGCTTATCGAGGAGTGATTGTTGACATCCAGAGTTGTCAGAATTTATATTCTGATATGCGGCGACGAGACTTAGAGTTCGGGGTTAATGACTGGGTGTTCTTAAAGGTGCCGCCTATGAAGGGTCTGATGAGGTTTGGCAAGAAAGGCAAGCTTAGCCCGCGGTATATTGGGCCTTATAGGATTCTACGGAGAGTGGTCCAAGTAGCTTATGAGTTAGAATTGCCCTCGGAATTGGAGTATGTCCATCCGGTTTTTAACGTATCTATGCTACGGAAGTGCATTGGCGATCCTACCCGAGTGGTGCCCACTGATGATGTACAGATTACGGATGACTTGTCATATGAGGAAGTTCCAGCTGCCATCCTAGACCGAGAAATCCGCAAGCTACGAAATAATTAGGTAGCCTCCGTGAAGGTTTTATGGAGAAGCAAGAATGTGGAGGAGATGACGTGGGAAGCGAAGGAAGAAATGAAGTCTAAATACCCCCACCTATTTCAAACTGAAGATATGGCTCGAGATGGGATACATCAGCACAGCTTTATTCAGGCCAGTAGTTCATCAGGTAAGCTCTTATTTTTGACTTTCAGTATTTATTATTGGCGGTCGTGTGAGGCCAAGTGTTGCTATTTATAGACATTGGCCATGTGTGGCATGCATAGTATGTTTTCTGGCTGCATGCAGGTTGGTTTTAGTCTAGTGTACGGAGGAGACTCTGGCAAAATTTTCCAAAGTCTTTAAGAGTACACATTCGAGGACGACTGTTCCCAAGGGAGGAATGATGTTACACCCTATATTTTCATACGTAAAAGTCACCGCCATCTGTGTAAGTTAATCATGTTACCTCGGAGGTTACCAATATTGAAGATCATGAAAAACAAGTACAAAGAGGGTTGGAAGGTCCAGAAGCTAAAAGAATAAAAGAAAATATTGTTTTGTCGAAAGTCGACAAATTGGGAATGTTATAACATGTACTTTTGGGGTGAGACTAGGGTGCTTAACATGATAAAGAGGTTATGTTATGAGTTATATTAGTCGTATGATAGTCATGTGTTATGTTTTGAAGTCAAGCGAGTTTTGGAGCAAAAGTCTATAAAAGTCATCACAAGTTACGTTCATAAGTTTTACTAAAATTTGGGTCAAATGTAACTGCGATTTTTTCCCAATATACTTAGAGTTACGGGGTAGAGATATATATGCATTTTTGCGTGACTGCGCAGGCTGCTAGGTGACAAGTAGGTATGTCACCTACTTGCTTAAATGAGATTCCAAAAATGGGCCAGTTCGGGTCGTCCAAAGAGACCTTTTAGTGGCCTATTTCCTTCATATAATACACTGATAATAGGTAACAATAACCAGACCTAAACCCCTGCAAACATCCTCCCAAAAATTACACACAAACCCTAATTGAATTTCTCCCCTTTTCAAGTTCTAGTTGGAGGTAAAACCTAGAGTTTAAAGAACCAAGATAGGAGCTGAGTTATTCAACAAATA
The DNA here is from genome assembly GCA_000715115.1 of Nicotiana otophora. Taxonomy (NCBI): domain Eukaryota; kingdom Viridiplantae; phylum Streptophyta; class Magnoliopsida; order Solanales; family Solanaceae; genus Nicotiana; species Nicotiana otophora. Next base: position 81,722 of record AWOL01S0002443.1, on the reverse strand, counting down.
AGGTAATTTTACTGCTCTCTTTTATCCATTGTTTCTGCTGGAGGTGTATGGAAAGTTGTTCTATAATTGTAAGAACTCACGGAATGGTGATAGGAAGCCATGAGTTCGAGTTATTCACTTGTAGCAGACTGATTTGTGGATTGTTTTGTGTTACTGTTGGATTGCGTGTTTTGCTACTATTTTATGGAGTTTTGGAGGAGGAATGGTGTGTAGAAACACCACATAAATGCAGGGTGTCGGGCTGGTCGTTCGTCGTAATATTTTCGAGCTATTTGACACTACTACGGTGGTCATTTTGTGTATGAAGAGATTGGGGTATGTTGGGCTGTTTTGTAGTATTGTGTGGTGTATATAAGGTTGGAAAATAATGTATATATGTTGATATTGTTGTGTTCTTTTGTTTTTGGTATTATCTTGAATTTGGAGGAAGTAAGGATTATAGGGGAGATGCTGCCCGTTTAAATACAAAATAAGCTTGTCGTTCGTTGTGCGATAGTTGTACCCTTCGTAACTTAATGATAGTATTATTATCGTTGTTGTATATTAAGGTGCGAAGCAAGTTCAACTTGGTAATTGGAAAGATTGTGATAAGGTATGTTAAGGCTAAACCTTTTTTCATTTTGGCATGATCCCGTAACTACATGAGTTTGATAACGAGACATAAAGAGAAGTTCGTATTCCTAAACTTATATACATTATCCTAGTCTCATAAGTTACAGTATTCTCCCTTTTCGGGACTTTATATTCGGTTAAGTATTGTCTTCTTCCAGTCAAGAGGACAGAGGGTCTATCTCTCTCTCTCTCTCTATATATATATATATATATATATATATATATATATATAGTATTATAGTATTTTCACCATCCTCAAGCTAAAATCGAAGCCCCTATTGGGCAACCTCTTATCAGATGGTAAGTTATATACCGAGCCTAGTATTTCCGAACGCCTATGAGCGAGCCCAAAATGGACGAGATACCTAGCCTAGTATGGTTGAGCGCTTATGAGCGAGCCTACTATGGCTGAGCAGTTACATGTACCGAACCTTATAGGGCCGGGCATTTATTTTACTTACTATATTGAGAGAGTTGAGTCAGTATCAACAGGTAAGTATATCTCCAGATCATCTTTGACTCCCAGTTACTTTTAGTTATTATATTATCAGTTCAATTTTAGCTTTAAGTTATTTTATTGTTTTACATACTCGGTACATTATTTCGTACTGACATCCCTTTTTGGGGAATGCTGTATTTCATGCGTGCAGGTTCAGATAGGCAGACGGGTATACCTTCTCAGTAGGTGTTGCCCGAGTTCAGCTTGATTGGTAAGCTTCACGTCCTTCAGAGTTGTCGGGTCCAAGGTTTTGTGTACATATTGTGTATATATGTATATATGTTATGGGTAGGTCGGGGCCCTATTACGATCACAGTACATCTATCAGTAGAGGCTTGTAGACATATCCTGTCAGTTAGTGCAACATGTTGGGCTTGTAGGCTTTGTGTGTATATTTTGTTGGTTTCTCAACTGTAGCAGTTATGACGGCCTTGTTGGCCCACATTTATATTAATGTTTAGTCAAAGCTAGTTTCCGTTCTTCTTTATATTTTGCTTCGCAAATTATCTTGCAATGTGGCCCCATGGCCAAAGTATGACATTGTATGTTCAGAGTCCCTCAGTAGCAAGTTGGTACGCTAGGTTAAGTGAGGCACCGGGTGCCGGTCTCACCCCCAGGTTCGGGGCGTGAAACATAATTACTTTATGAGGCAATTAGTAATAGTCGTAAGACTGAGACGTAGGTAGAATCATAAACATTCCCAAACATAAAGATATTTAGCCTCACATACCTTGACTCTAGCCTTTTAAAGTGTATTTCAATGTTCGTTTCCTCTTTCAACGGTAATCTATAACAATATATATCAAGAGGAACCAATATTAGCACTAATGCTCATGTTTTAGTCTCTTAGGCATTTTATCAAACACCTTATGGGCGTAAAGCTTCATAGCCCTTATTAATGGTGTTTTCTTCACTCAATTCCCATTCTACTACATCTAGGTGATTCTACAATCCCAAATAGATGTATCTAACACCATATTTTATTACCAAATATTTACAACAATCTTAAGTCAACAAACTAAAACCCTAGCATAGTTCATATGGTTCTCTTTATCAAACTCATTTGCTATTCTCCCAAGAACTCATCAATGCACATCTATAAATAATTAGGGAGTAGAAGAATTACCTTTTTGAAGTTCAATCCTCTTGAATTCAAGTTCTAGGGTTTCTTTTCTCAACAATGATGCCTCAATGGAATATATAATTTTTTGAAGGGTTTACCCATGTTAATAAGATGTTGGAGAATGAAATTAGCTTAGAATCATCATTAGAACTTACCTTGGATGAAGGAGGGACCTTGGGGGAAGTTTGGTTATTGAGAGCTTCCCTTTCTAAAGCAAATTTTCGTGTTTGAGGTGTAGGGAACAAGGTAGAGCTTTTAAAACGACCTTCTAGGTGCGCGTCCACGAAGTGGAAGGCCCAACCGCACACCTGAATATGCAGCAAGGCAGTGGCACTGCCACGAGTGCGCTGTTGTGCACATGACAGCTAGTCGCGCAGCTGATCGTGCATACTATGCAGGGGCGGCCCAACCCTAAAGCAAGTGAAACACTTGCTTTAGGCCCCAAATATTTAAGGGCCCCAAAATTACTAATATTTCTCTATATATAGTAGTATATTATTTATATAATTATCTTTTATTATTAATAAATTTATTTCTTTATTGTCATATTAAGTTTTAATAACTCGATTTCTTCCTCTAATTAATATAATTAAAATAGTTTTCTGTCAATTTTATTTTACTTTTTTACTTAATTATATTTCTCTATTCATTAGTTGGTCACGTAACTATATCTAATAATCTAACTTATTATTTATTTTTCTTACATAAATTATACTCTCTCCGTCCCAATTTATATGAAAGTGTTTTACTGGACATGTATTTTATGAAATAAAGGAAGGCTTTTGAAACTTGTAATCTTAAATAAATCAT
>AWOL01S0002443.1:59053-76267 GCA_000715115.1 Nicotiana otophora | reverse complement strand
AATTATGATTTAAATAGGTTTAAAGTTATATATGACTATATATGATGTTTGGATAGAAAATATAAAGTTTGGGAAAAGTCGGATTTAAGTTACGGAAAAACCGACTAAAGATTTGCCTTGTAACGGAGCTTTTTGAGAAATATACTTCGTGTGCTATATGGGGTCTATTTTGGGATATATTATATACCAAATTTAAGGTCTTGGAATTATTTCCAACCCTCTTAACCGTTCATTCATACGACATCCGGATAAAAAGATATAAGCATCGGAAGATGGGCCAATGAAAGGGTGCCAAGCTAGCACCTCTTTGACTTTTCCAAACTTTATATATTAAGGTCTTAGGTCGTCTTTATCTTCATCTTTCCATATCACACGACCAGAAAACACCCATAAACATATCCTTAATCTCACTTCTAGGGTTTCAAAGAAGATTAACATCCCGGGTACGAAAACAAGAAGCGATAACATTAGAACGATTCCTACGGCGTAAGTATCGCTATATTGCCTCCCTTTTTCTTTGTAGTTTGAGTTTTGGAAGGTACTTCATAGTTAGGAAAGCATATACTTTTTGTATTTAAGCTTTTATATATCAAAGAAGGATGATAAATTCGTTTTCTAATAGTTAGAACTCACGGGACCGTGATCAGAAGCCGTGAGTTAGATTTATTTCACTTTTAGTGGATTATTTTGTAGTCCACTCATGTTGGCCTATTGTGCTGCTGATTTATGGAGTTTGTAAGGATGAAGGGCGTGGATAAATGCCACATGTGATAGGGTAGTAGGCTGGTCACTCGTTGTTGCAATTTCAGGCTAATTGATAACTTGTTGATTGGGTGTGTTATGGTATATTTGGGGTTTTTGTTGTATTAAAGGTCCCGAATTGTAGTTGGGTTGTTTTTGAGTTTCTGATTGTATTGTGTTTGTATCTCGCCTATAGTAGGCTTGAGGGAGCAGTAAAATTAGGGGAAATGCTGCCCGCTTTATTTTAGAATCGAGTTATCGTTTGAGATACATGATATACTAGTGCCATCTAAGTTGTACATGTATTTATTTGTTATAGGGTTGGCGCGCTAATTGTTGCAAGATTGTTGTTGAGTTGTATTGATGACTTGAGATATATTAAGCCTATCCCTTCTTTCCTTATGGCATGATCCATATGATACAACGAAACGAGCAAGCACAAAACTTTCATAAATGATTCTATTCTTAAAAGTACAAGAGGTTCCTATGTTCTTGATTCCCCATGTGTCCTATTATTCTATTGTATGTTCATAGGTCTTAGAAAATACGTAAGTTGATAAAGTTTATTTCATGATATTAATCGAAGGCATAATGATTTTATGACATTTTGAGAGATCTTATTGACTTAATTCCCATGCATTGCATTCATTTATACATGTACATTGACCCATGACCAGATGGAGTTATATACGTGTATATTATATGTATATGGGGTATGGGAAAAGGTTATGGCGTTATATACACATCACCACCTGATCAGCTGGAATACGTTGATGATTTTGCCCATATTGGCTAAGATGATATGATGGGATGCCCTCAAAGGCTTGATGATGTTATGTACGCATATACCTATGTATGGTATGACATTTATACGCACATGCGTGGCATTATAAATTTTTCATGATTCATAGAGCTATTCAGAATTACAGGTTGAGTTCTTTACTCCATCTTTCTTTCATGTCTTTTATATACTACTTTCATGCCTTGCATACTCGGTACTTTATTTGTATTGACGTCCCTTTTGCCTATGAACGCTGCATTTCATGCCCGCAGGTCCTGATAGACAGGTTGAGAATCCTCCAAGTAGGTTATCGGCTCAGCGGAAGGTGTTGGTGTACTCCATTTGATCCGGAGTTGCCTATTTGGTTTGTATGATTTGGACATGTATTGATTGGTATGGCGGGGCCCTGTTCTGACCTTTATGACATTTATGTACTCTTAGTGGCTTGTAGACAGATGGCATGTATATGGATACTTGTATGGCCTTATCGGCCTATCTTTTGAGTATACAAATGATCATGTCGACCTTATAGGCCCGTATGTCACATGTATAAGTTTCTCTATCATGTTGGGTCGTCCTATGTCTAGTATTCCCTTATGTTTTATTTCCTTTATCTCATGACGGACCTTCTGGCCCACTTACCCATGACGGTATGATAAGAAAGATATGTTACATTGGTACTCGATTGTGTAAGGCACCGGGTGCCCATTGCGGCCCTGCGATTTGGGTCATGACAAAAGTGGTATCAGAGCAGTTTTGTCCTAGGGAGTCTACAAGCCGTGTCTAGTAGTATATTGTTTATAGGTGTGTTGTGCACCACGCTTATAAGCAGGAGGCTACATGTCATTTAGGACTGTTACTCTTTCTTCTTACTCTAGATCGTGTGGTAGAGCTCAGTTGTAAGAACTTCAAACTCCTAAATTTTATTTTATTCATAATACAACGATACCTACATCCAGAAAGATAGTTGGTAATTGATTGAATGTGGCTGTGGAAGAGTTGAGTCATAGGAACTCGATTTTACATTATGTTTATGATGAGTAAATGTAATGTCTTCTGCAGATCATGTGTACTAAGATGTGTAAGCTTCTTGATAAGGAGTCCTAAGACATTAATATTTATCCACCCATATGGTAAAAAGCAACGAGAGAAGAGAGAAGGTAGTTACAGGTTTCAATAAGTAAAAGAAGCAATATGAAGAAGGATACAAGGTACCCAATTAGTGAAGATTATCAATATTTACAATCCAGGTAGAGAAGTATAAGCATTCTGAGTTACTTTCAACAATAACAAAGATATATTCACTTGACAACACCCATTTTAGTTATGCCATGTGGGAGCAAACAGATACAATTTAAGAGAAGGATGGGATATCAGCATCCAGCTAGGGTTAGAGTAACACAAAATTGTGGATGGATTGTTATCATTAGCTCACATTTTTGAAGGATATTGCAAACGTGGTAATAGTTCTCCTTGTGAGACACCTAGATGGTGCACTCTAGAATAGTACAGTCAGATATGAATACTAGAATGTTCAGAAATTTCAGAAGATAGGTAGTGGAATCCTAGAAGGGATAAATAGTTTACTTAGTATGACTCCCGTCCCTAGAAAATAAAAGGTAGAGAGAATGTTAGGCGTCTCGAAGAGCCAGTGAGATGAAGTAAGGGGAGCTAAAAGTGAAAGAATATTTTGTTGAAGTTTTCAGAATACAGTGATAGACAGAAATATTAACAGGAGAATAGGAAGAGAGTAAATGAAGTATTATGAGTAAGATATGATAAATGGGTGATAACGGTAAATCAAAATATGAAAGAATGACAAAGTCTATAGTCAAGTGAAGGAAAAGACAAGAGGAGACATGCCTTGAGTCAATAAAAGAGTATAAGCCATAAAGTCATGTCCCCATTTCGAGAAATGAGTTGGTGACTTGTACGTGATTAAGAGAAGGATGGGATATCAGCATCCAGCTGGGGTTAGAGTAACACAAAATTGTGGATGGATTGTTATCATTAGCTCACATTTTTGAAGGATATTGCAAACGTGGTAATAGTTCTCCTTGTGAGACACCTAGATGGTGCACTCTAGAATAGTACAGTCAGATATGAATACTAGAATGTTCAGAAATTTCAGAAGATAGGTAGTGGAATCCTAGAAGGGATAAATAGTTTACTTAGTATGACTCCCGTCCCTAGAAAATAAAAGGTAGAGAGAATGTTAGGCGTCTCGAAGAGCCAGTGAGATGAAGTAAGGGGAGCTAAAAGTGAAAGAATATTTTGTTGAAGTTTTCAGAATAAAGTGATAGACAGAAATATTAACGGGAGAATAGGAAGAGAGTAAATGAAGTATTATGAGTAAGATATGATAAATGGGTGATAACGGTAAATCAAAATATGAAAGAATGACAGAGTCTATAGTCAAGTGAAGGAAAAGACAAGAGGAGACATGCCTTGAGTCAATAAAAGAGTATAAGCCATAAAGTCATGTCCCCATTTCGAGAAATGAGTTGGTGACTTGTACGTGATTAAGAGAAGGATGGGATATCAGCATCCAGCTGGGGTTAGAGTAACACAAAATTGTGGATGGATTGTTATCATTAGCTCACATTTTTGAAGGATATTGCAAACGTGGTAATAGTTCTCCTTGTGAGACACCTAGATGGTGCACTCTAGAATAGTACAGTCAGATATGAATACTAGAATGTTCAGAAATTTCAGAAGATAGGTAGTGGAATCCTAGAAGGGATAAATAGTTTACTTAGTATGACTCCCGTCCCTAGAAAACAAAAGGTAGAGAGAATGTTAGGCGTCTCGAAGAGCCAGTGAGATGAAGTAAGGGGAGCTAAAAGTGAAAGAATATTTTGTTGAAGTTTTCAGAATAAAGTGATAGACAGAAATATTAACGGGAGAATAGGAAGAGAGTAAATGAAGTATTATGAGTAAGATATGATAAATGGGTGATAACGGTAAATCAAAATATGAAAGAATGACAGAGTCTATAGTCAAGTGAAGGAAAAGACAAAAGGAGACATGCCTTGAGTCAATAAAAGAGTATAAGCCATAAAGTCATGTCCCCATTTCGAGAAATGAGTTGGTGACTTGTACGTGATTATCAGAAGGAAAAGTTAGACCCCAGAGTATAGAAATTAGTATCGGAAGGAATAGTCGACATCGTGAGAATTTCAGAGATCACATTCCAGCGATAATAGAATGGACAACAAAAGAATAACTTTTAAAGGTCATTCCGGAAGACACTTCCCTAAAGCAAGAACTATGAGAAGAGTTAAGCTTAAGGGACTAAGAGTGCCAGTTACACTAGGTGTCACCTTCATGCATAAGAAATTCAGTTATCCATGGTACATAAAGGTTACCGCAAGGTAAGTAAAAATCCGTGAAAATGGGAAAAGACGCCAAAGATGAAGAGGTAAAACATTTATAGGTAAATCTTCATAGCATTATATATTAGTACTCCCCCAAATGGAGAAGAAGGTGTGATATGGTATTAAATCGGAGTTATGTGGTTCAGGTAACTATGGAATAGTAAAGGAAGAATCTGGTAGAAAGGCGAAAGGAATGAGATTGCATTTATTCAGATCCTACGGATATGATACGACTCCAGAACATTATGTAAGCATGACGGCAGGGAGAGGTAGTAAGAATTCCATCACTAGATGTTATTGATAAATAAGTGCAAATGAACACTTGATACATAAGGAGCTAGTGTGCGGGGTAAGTTAAGACAAAGGATATAAACCAAGAGAGATTATGCAAAATATAGCTATGAGAATGGACTAATGAGTAGTTGGTAGTTAATTCAGGAAGAGCCTAGTCATGGCTAGACAAGAGGATATAGACAAATTAGCAGATTGTGCAAGATAAACATAGTGAAACCCAACATAGGGAATTCATTCTCGCAAATATGATGACATCGTAATCCTTGAGAAATAGTCAAATAGGAGTTGGGGTTGTTAAAGGTACCGTATAAGTGTTACAAAAATAAAAAATGATGCCACTGAGAAGACAGTAAAAAATTTCAGTTCAGAATCAACCTTACGAGCACAAGGGCACAGAGGTAAGTAATTAAGGATAATTATAGGCGAGTAACAACATCAAAACTTCTTTCGGGTATACGATGTAATAAGCTCGCAGCTTTACAGGAGTCAAAGGGTCTCTCTTAAATACTACAAAGAAAGACTAGCTGCGGGAATAAGGAAGAAGGATTCAACTTAAGCATAGTGACATAAAGAAGAAATGGTCTTGTAACAACAGTCTCACAACAACATTGTATGCACTTCATAAGAAAGTGGCACCTATCGTGGCTAATGAACGAGAATAAAAAAAAATCAAAAGATGATATTTGAAATCATATGAGTTACAAAAAATTCCAGTATTTGTGGGAAATGAGATAAGCCATGTATTCATGCAACAGGTGGAAGAACGACCATGGAAAGTAATTGCTTATGTTTAAAGACAACTAAAGAAAGCACGAGAAGAATTACCCGAGCCACGATTTAGAGTTAGCCGCAGTGATTCATGCACTAAAGATGTGGAGGCACTATTTGTATGGCATTCCTGTTGATATCTATATGGATCATAAGAGCCTTCAGTACATCTTCAAGCAAAAGGAATTGAATTTATGCGAAAGGAGATGGTTGGAGCTACTGAAAGACTATGACATTGATATTTTATACCATCCAGGGAAGGCGAATGTAGTAGTCGATGCCCTCAGCCATAGATCTATGGGTAGCCTATCATATTTACAGCCAGAGAAGAGTGGGATAGCCCATGACATTCATCAGCTAGCTAGTCTTGGAATTCGATTATTGGACTCAGGTGATACCAGAGTTACTATTCAGGACACGACAACATCCTCTTTAGTAACTGAAGTGAAGGAACGCCAGTATGAGGATCCTGTGCTAGCTCATTACAGAGATACATCCCCTCAAAAGGAGAATACACCATTTGATATTACAGGAGATGGAGTCCTCAGATATCGAGGTCGATTATGTGTTCCTAATGTGACAGGGTTGCGCCAGCAGGTTATGGGAGAAGCTCACTATTCTCGTTATTCTATTCATCCAAGAGCAACAGAGATGTATCATGATATCGGGGGAATATACTTGTGGGACGGAATAAAGAAGGATATAGCAGAGTTTGTTAGCAGTGCCTTAATTGTAAGCAGGTTAAGATTGAGCATCAGAAACCCGGCGGATTATTGCAGGCTATAGAGATTCCGACTTGGAAATGGGAAGTGATTAATATGTATTTAATCATAGGCTTACCTCGTACCCAGCGTAAGTTCGATTCTATATGGGTTATTATTGATAGACTTACAAAATCAGCCCATTTTCTGCCTGCCAGGCCTATGTATTCAGCAGAGGATTATGCAAGGCTTTACATTAAGGAGATAATACGACTTCATGGTGTCCCTATATCTATTATCTCAGATAGAGGTGCTCAGTTTACAGCTAATTTCTGGAGGTCTATCCAAAAAGGATTGGGGACTCAAGTTAGTCTTAGTACAATATTTCATCCCTAGACAGATGGTCAGGAAGAGTGACTATTCAGACACTGGTGGATATGCTACGGGCTTGTGTGATAGACTTCAGGGGTAGCTGGGATGATCATCTTCTACTTATTGAGTTCGCATATAATAATAGCTATCATTCAAGCATCCAGATGGCTCCATATGAAGCTTTTTATGGATGGAAGTGTAGGTAACCTATCGGATGGTTCGAGGTTGGGGAAACTTAGTTAGTAGGACCAGAGTTGGTACAATAGGCAGTTGAGAAGATTAAATGTATACAGGAAAGGCTATTAGCATCTCAGAGTCGTGAGAAATCCTATGCAGATAATCAACGACGAGACTTGGAGTTTCAAGTAGATGACTGGGTATTCCTAAAGGTATCACTGATGAAAGACGTTATGAGATTCGGTAAGAAAGGAAAGCTTAGCCCTCGATACATTGGACCTTATAAGATCATATGCATAGTAGGCCAGGTAGCATATGAGTTAGACTTGCCTTCCAACTTGGAGTCAGTACATCCAGTTTTTCATGTATTTATGCTCTGTAAGTGTATTGAAGATCCTTCTAGAGTCGTTCCAGTTAACGATGTTCAAGTCACAGAGCAGCTATCATATAAGGAAGCTCTCATTGTTATACTAGATAGACAAATTCGGAGATTGAGAACTAAGGATGTAACTTCAGTTAAAGTACTTTGGAGAAACAATAATGTGGAGGAGATGACTTGGGAGGCTGAAGAAGACATGAAGTCTAGGAATCCTCACTTGTTTCCTCTTCCGGAGGAGGATCGGACTGAGACATCATAGCCTTTAGGTACGTATATGGTACTTGATTCTTATGTTAGTTATTGTCATTTGTCGTGTGAGGCCATTGGTGTTATTGATGATTGTGGCCCTGTGTGGCTTTGTGTTGTTGGGTTTTCTGTCTGACAGGTTGGTAGTAGTACCGTTATAGAGGAGACTCTACCAAAATTTCTATAGATCTTTGGGAGTTTAACATTCGAGGATGAATGTTTCTGGGGGGAGGGGGAGATCGTTACACCCTGTGCATCCCAAGGTGAAGTATAACGTCATGCCCCGAACTTGAGGGCGACACCGGCACCCAGTGCCTCACTTTACCTAGTGTACCAACTTGCAACTGAGGGACTCTGAACATACAATATCATACTTTGTCCATGGGGCCACATTGCAAGATAATTCGTGAAGCAAAATATAAAACATAACAGAAACTAGCTTTGTCTAAACATCAATATAAAGCTCGGCCGACAAGGCCGTCATAACTACTACTATTGACAAACTAACAAAACATACATACAAAGCCTACAAGCCTAACATGCTGCACTAACTGACAGGATATGTCTACAAGCCTCTACTGATGGATGTACTATGATCGGAATAGGGCCCAGACCAACCCATAACATATATATATATATACACAATATGTACACAAAACCCTAGACCCGGCAACTCTGAAAGACGTGGAGCTTACCGATCATGCTGAATTGGGCAACACCTACTAAGGAGGTCTACCCATCTGTCTATCTGAACCTGCACGCATGAAATGCAGCGTCCCCAGAAAAGGGACGTTAGTACAAAATAATATACCGAGTATGTAAGGCAATAAAATAACTGAAAGTTGAAACAGAATTGATAATATAATAACTGAAAGTAACTGGGAGTCAAAGATGATCTAGAGATGTACTTACCTGCTGATACTGACTCAACTCCTTTAATATAGTAAGTAAAATAAATGTCTGGCCCTATAAGGCTCAGTACGTATAACTGCCCGGATGTAGTAGGATCACTCATAGGCACTCGGCCATACTAGGCTCTGTATCTCGGCCATCTTGGTCTCGCTCATAGGCGCTCGACTACAGTAGGCTCAGTATATCACTTACCATCTGATCAGAGGTTGCCTAATAGGGGCCTGCCCACCGATTAAAGCTCGATGGTGGTGAAAATACTGTAATACCGTATATATATAAGACCCTCTGGTCTCTTGACTGTAAGAAGACAATACTTAAATTAATATAAAGTCCCGATAAGGGAGAATACTGTAACTTATGAGACTAGGATAATGTACATAAGTTCGGGAATACGAACTTCTCTTTATGCCTCGTTATTAAACTCATGTAGTTACGGGATCATGCCAAAATGAAGAAAGGTTTAGCCTTAACATACCTTATCACAATCTTTCCAATCACCAAGTTGAACTCACCTCTTCTCACCTTAATCTACAACAACGATAATAATACTATCATTAAGTTACGAAGGGTACAACTATCGCACAACGAACGCAAAGCTTATTTTGTATTAAAACGGGCAGCATCTCCACTATAATCCTTACTTCCTCCAAATTCAAGATAACACCAACAACACAAGAACACAGCAATATCAACATATATACATTATTTTCCAACCTTATATACACCACAAAATACTACAAAACAACCCAACATACCCCAATCTCTTCATACGCAAAACGACCGCCGTAGTAGTGTCAAATAGCCCGAATATGTTACGACGAACGACCAGCCCACCACCCTGCATTTATGTGGTATTTATCCATACCATTCCTCCTCCAAAAATCCACAAAACAGTAGTAAAATATGCAGCCCAACAGCAACACAAAACAGTCCGCTACAAGTGAATAACTCGAACTCACGGCTTCAAATCACCGTCCCGTGAGTTCTTACAAATATAGAACGACTTACCATGCATTTACAGAAGAAAAAATGGATGAAAGAGAGAAGTAAACTTACCTTATTTGTTGGATAAGTCAACTCCTATCTTGATTCTTCAAACTCTAGGTTTTACCTCCAATTAGAACTTGAAAGGGAGAGAAAATCAACTAGGGTTTATGGGCAATGTTTGGGAGGATATTTGCAGAGATTATGTCTGGTTATTATGCCCTATTATCAGTCTAATATATGAATGAAATGGGACTTTAAAAGGGCCTCTTTGGATGACCCGAACTGGCCCATTTTTGGATTCTCATTTAAGCAAGTAGGTGACACACCTACTTGTCACCTAGCAGCTTGCGCGGTCTTGCAAAAATACATATATCTCTCGTCTCCGATGCCGTATTTACAAACGGTTTAATGAGTTAGAAAATAAACTCATATATATTCAATTTGATGGGTGTAACACCCCGTAAAGCTATTTATATTGGGAGAAAATCGCAGTTACTTTTGACCCACAGTTTCAGTAAAATTATGAACATAACTTGTGATGACTTTCATCGACTTTTGTTTCACAACTCGCTTGACTTCAAAACATAACACACGACTATCGTACGACTAAAATAACTCATAACATAACCTCTTTATCATGTTAAGCACCCTAGTCTCACCACAAAAGTACATGTTAAAACATTTCTAACTTGTCGACTTTCGACGAAACATTATTTTCTTCAATTCCTTTAGCTTCTGAACCTTCCAACCCTCTTTGTAATTGTTGTTCATGATCTTCAACATTTTTAACCTCCGAGGTAACATAATAACTTACTTTATATACTTCCAAAGATGATCTCATTTTTGGTATTACATTAGTTTGCTTACGACCCAATGTTACGTACGAAAATATAGGGTGTAACATATAATGAATATAAGATTTATTAATTTTGATTTAAATAGTTTTAAATTCATAATATGACTATATATGATCTTTTTTATAGAAAATATAAGTTTGGGAAAAGTCGGATTTAAGTTGCGAAACAATCGACCAAGGATTTGCCTTGTAACAGAGCTTTTTGAGCAATATATTTCGTGTGCTATATGGGGTCTCTTTTGGGACATATTATATACCAAATTGAAGGTATTGGAATGTATTTTCTAACACTCTTAACCGTTCATTGATACGATATCCGGATATAAAGATATAAGCGTCGGAAGATGGGCCAATGAGAGGGTGCCAAGCTAGCACCTCTTTGACTTTTCCAAACTTGATATATTAAGGTCTTAGGTCGTCTTTATCTTCATTTTTCCATAGCACACGACCGGAGAACACCGATAAACATATACTTAAGCTCTCTTATAAGGTTTCAAAGAAGAATAACATCCCGGGTACGAAATCAAGAAGCGATAATATTAGAACGATCCCTACGACGTAAGTATCGCTATATCGCCTCTCTTTTTCTTTGTAGTTTGAGTTTTTGAAGGTACTTAATAGTTAGGAAAACGTCTACTTTCTGTATTTTAGCTTTTATATATCAAAGAAGGTTGATAAATTCGTTTCCTAATAGTTAGAACTCACGGGATGGTGATCGGAAGCTGTGAGTTCGATTTATTTTACGTTTAGTGGATTGTTTTGTAGTCCACTCGTGTTGGCCTATTGTGATGCTGATTTATGGAGTTTGGAAGGATGAAGGGCGTGGAGAAATTCCACATGTGGTAGGGTAGTAGGCTGGTTGCTCGTCGTTGCAATTTCAAGCTAATTGTTAAATTGTTGATTGGGTGTGTTATGGTATATTTGGGGTTTTTGTTGTGTTGAAGGTCCCGAATTATAGTTGGGTTGTTTTTGAGTTTCTGATTATATTGTGTTTGTATCTCGCCTATAATAGGCTTGAGGGAGCAGTAAAATCAGGGGAAATGCTGCCCGTTTTATTTTAGAATCGAGTTATCGTTTGAGATACGTGATATACTAGCGCCATCTAAGTTGCACATGTATTTCTTTGTTATAGGGTTGGCGCGCTAGCTGTCGTAAGCTTGTTGTTGAGTTGCATTGACGACTTGAGGTATGTTAAGGGTACCCTTCTTTCCTTTTGGCACGATCCATATGATATAATGAAACGAGCAAGCACACAACTTTCATAAATGACTCTATTCTTAAAAGTCCTAGGGGTTCCTTTGCTCTTGATTCCCCATGTGTCCTATTATTCTATCGTTTGTTCATGGGTCTTAGAAAATATGTAAGTTGATAAAGTTTATTTCATGATATTAATCGAAGGCATAATAATTTTATGACATTTCGAGAGATCTTATTAACTTACTTCTCATGCACTGCATTCATTTATACATGTACATTGGCCCATGACCAGATGTCATTATATATGCGTATATTATATCTATATGGGGTATGGGGAAAGGCTATGGCGTTATATATGCACCACCACCTGATCAGCTGGTATACATTGATGATTTCGCCCATAGTGGCCGAGATGATATGATGGGATGCTCTCAGAGGCTTGATGATGTTATGTGCGCATATACCTATGCATGGTATGACATTTATATGCACATGCATGACATTATAAAGTTTTCATGATTCACTGATCTATTCAGAATTACAGGTTAAGTTCTTTACTCCATGTTTCTTTCATGTCTTTTATATACTACTTTCATGCCTTACATACTCGGTACTTTATTTGTACTGACGTCCCTTTTGCCTGGGGAAGCTGTGTTTCATGCCCGCAGGTCCCGATAGATAGGTTGAGAATCCTCCAAGTAGGCTATCATCTCAGCGGAAGGTGTTGGTGCACTCAATTTGCTCCAGAGTTGCCTATTTGGTGAGTATGATTTGAACATGTATTGATTGGTATGGCGGGGCCCTGTCCCGACCTTTATGACATTTATGTACTCTTAGAGGCTTGTAAGCAGATGGCATGTATATGGATACTTGTATGACCTTATCGGCCTATCTTTTGAGTATATAAATGATCATGTCGGCCTTATAGGCCCGTATGTCACATGTATAAGTTTCTATATCATGTTGGGTCATTCTATATCTAGTATTCCCTTATGTTTTATTCCTGTTATCTCATGACGGCCCTTCTAGCCAACTTAACCATAACGGTATGATAATAAAGATATGTTACTTTGGCACTGGGTTGTGTAAGGCATCGGGTGCCCGTCGTGGCCCTGCGGTTTGGGTCGTGACATTGTCCATTAAAATGAGCATAACATTTTGTAGAGAGATCCGTTAGGGATCCATAATATGTAACTAAAAAGGTATTTCAAAGAGCTACAAGTTTCATGTTTTAGGTTTGCTCATATTCCTAACATATTTTCACAAAATCAGGCTGGAAGACTGACCTTCCATAAACTTTGTTGATTCTATCGAATCTTATGCACTTCACTCTCCGTCTTGATTCCAAAACAACTATTTCCTGTCTAAAATTTTACATTAATACTCATTTAACACATCCACAACTAATCCATATTTATTGAGTGTTACATTATCTCCCCCTTGGAATCATTCGTCCTCGAATGATTGTCCTGACTATAACTACGGCTAACTTCTGACCTTAAACAGGTCTGATGGAAACATTTGAACATTGATCTGTCATGAACACATGCATACTAAAATGAATGAATATATTATTACTGAACTGCTGAGATACTGAACTGAATTACTACTGAACTGGCTGAATACTGAGTTGACTGAATACTGAAAGACATGAAGATTATAATATAAGGTCTAAATGAAAATGTTAGTTACCTTCTACATTTTCCGCTTGCTCTTCAAATAGATGGGGATATCTAGACTTCATATCCTCTTTGGCTTCCCACGTAGCCTCTTCAACCTTCTGATTCCTCCAAAGCACCGTCACTGAAGCAATTTCCTTATTTCTTAGCTTGTGGATTTGATGATCAAGAATAGTCACTGGAATTTCTTCGTAAGTCAGGCTATCCTTAACCCTAGTAATTTCTGTAGGAACCACAAAAATAGGTCTCCCATGAATTTCTTCAACATAGACACATGAAATACTGGTGTACAACAGCTAATTCTTGTGGCAATTCTAACTTATAAGCCACTTGCCCGATCCTTCGAAGGTTTTATATGTCCCAATATAGTGGAGATTAAGCTTCCCCTTCTTCCCAAATCTCATAACGCCTTTCATAGGCGACACTTTCAAAAATACCCAATCATCAACTTGGAACTCTAAGTCTCTATGTCGTATATTCGAATAGGACTTTTGGCGACTCTGAGCCATATTCAAATGCTATTGAATCAACTTGACTTTCTCCATAGCCTGATAAACCAAATTAGGTCCCACAAACTGTGCTTTGCCAACTTCGAACCAACCAATTAGCGATCTACACCTTCGCCCATATAGAACTTTGTACAGTGCAATCTTGATACTAGAGTGGTAGCTGTTATTATAAGCAAACTCAATGAGGGGTAGATGATCATCTTAATTACCTTTAAAATCTATAACACACACCCTCAACATATTCTCAAGAGTCTGAATAGTGCGCTCTGTCTGGCCATCTGTCTGAGGATGAAAAGTTGTGCTGAGGTTCATCGTTGTTCCCAATCCTTTCTGAAAGGATTTCCAAATGTTTGTTGTGAACTGAGCACCACGATCTGAGATGATGGACAAAGGAGTCCCATGCAATTGGACAATTTTCTGGATATACAATTTGGCATGATCCTTTATTGAATCTGTAGTCATCATTGGCAAGAAATTAGCTGACTCGGTAAGTCGGATTACAATCACCCAAATCGAATCATGTTTTCAAAACGAGCGAGGTAAACCTGTTATGAAGTCCATGTTTATCATCTCCCATTTCCCAATGGGAATTTCTATACTCTAAGCCAAACCATCATGCCTCTGGTGTTCGATTTTCACCTGCTGACAATTTGGACACTTATCCACAAAATCTGCTACGTTCTTTTTCATGTCGTTCCACCAATAAATCTCCTTCAGATCATGATACATCTTTGTGGAAACCGGGTGAATAGAATACCTGGAATTGTGTGCTTCAGACATAATCCGCCCTTTGAGCCCATCTACATCTGGAATGTATAGTCAGCCTTTGTACCTCAAAGTACCATCGTCTTCCCCTTTTTCAAAAGCCATAGTCTTGTGTTTGTGAAACCCCTCCTTCAGTTGCAATAAGTAGAGATCACTGAACTACTTTTCCTTCACTTCAGCTACTAAGGAGGATTCAACCCTGTCCTGAAAAACAATGCCACCATCTTCGGAGTCCAGAATCAAACTCCTAGACTTGCTAAGCGGTGGACTTCCTTCGTCATAGTTCACTTGTTTACCTCAACATGAGTTAAGCTTCCCATAGAATGCCGAATGAGAGCATCGGCTATAATAATTGCTTTCCTCGGATGATAGAGAATATTAACATCATAATCCTTGAGCAATTTGAGCCCTCTCCTCTGACGAAGATTCAATTCTCTTTATTTGAAGATATACTAGAGACTCTTGTGATCTATGAAAATATCAACATGCACTCCATACAAATAATGGCGCCAAATCTTTAGCGCGAACACCATGGCTACTAACTTAAGATCATGAGTCAGATAATTCTTCTCATGAGCCTTGAGCTGTCTGGACGCGTAGGCTATAACTTTACCATGCTGCATTAACACGCACCCAAGACCAACCCCTGAAGAATCACAATAAACAACAAACCCTCGGTTCCTTCCGGTAGCGTCAAGACTGGAGCTGAAGTAAACCTCTTCTTCAACTCCTCAAAACTTTTCTCGCTAGTATCTGACCACTGAAACTTGACCTTCTTCTAAGTCAATCTAGTCAAAGGGGATGAGATAGAGAAAACTCCCTCTACGAAACGCTTGTAATAGCCTGCTAGACCCAACAAAATTCTTATATCGGATACTGAGGTGGGTCTAGGCCAATTCTTCACTGCCTTTAGTTTTTGAAAATCCACCTTCACACCTTCACCTGAGATGACATGGCCCAAAAATGCTACTGATTTCAACCAGAATTCACACTTAGAAATTTCACATATAGCTTGTGATCCTGCAGTATCTGCAACATGTGTTTAAGATGTTCTGCATGGTCAGTCTCGCTACGAGAATAAATCAAGATATCATCAATAAACACAACACCGAAAAAATCAAGATAAGGTTTGAAAAACCTATTCATAAGGTCCATGAAAACGGTTGTATGCATTTGTTAAAGCAAACGACATTACCAAAAATTCAAAATGCCCATAACGAGTCTTGAAAGCTATTTTAGGAATATCAACATCCTTAACCTTCAACTGATGGTACCCTGATCTGAGGTCAATCTTGGAATAACACTGGGCACCCAGAAGTTGATTGAATAAATTATCTATTCTGGGAAGAGGGTACTTGTTCTTGATGGTGAGTTTATTCAACTGACGATAGTCAATGCACATGCGCAAAGACCCATCCTTATTTCGGACAAACAAGACCAGTGCGCCCCAAGGTGAGACACTTGGCCTTATAAATCCCTTATCTAGAAGATCTTTCAACTGGACTTTTAACTCCTTCAACTCTGTTGGAGCCATTCTATAAGGAGAAATAGATATCGGCATAGTGTCGAGGAATAGATCAATTCCAAAGTTAATCTCTCTATCGGGAAGGACTCCGAGAAGATCTTTAGGAAACACTTCTAGGAATGCATTTACAAGTGGTACTGACTGGAGAGTAGGAATCTAAGAATCTGCATCCCTAACTTGAACCATGTGATAGATATACCCTTTACAGATCATCTTTCTGGCTTTAAGATAGGAAATAAACCTACCCCTAGGTGTTACTGCATCACCCTTCCATTCTAAGACTGGTTCACCGGTAAATTTGAAACTTACTATTTTGGTTCTACAACCCACTGTGGTATAAAAGGATTCTAACCAGTCCATGCCCATGATTACATCGAAGTCTACCATATCCAATTCTACTAAGTCTGCTATAGTAAGGCAATGATATAATTTGACTGGATATCCCCTATAGATACGTATACATATAACTAACTCTCCAACCAGAGTGGACACTTAAAAGGGTTCACACAACTTTTCTGGTTCTATCCCGAATTTCATAGCAATATATGGGGTTACATAAGATAGGGTGGCTCCTGGATCCATAAGAGCCTTTGTATCTTGACGGCCTTCCAACGCATACAAGCGGTTCCGACCACCGTCCGTATTACTAGACTTTGTTGCACCACGCCCTTGTTGGCCCTGAGAGTTATGAGGGGCTACTAAACTAGTGGACAGAGCTACATTGCCTCTATTATTTTGCCTTGTCGATAGATAATACCCTGCCCAAAGCAACCGTTTATGCCCGAACTACAAACCCATGGGTGCCTCTTACCACACATGTTGCAAGTAACGTAATCAGGGACTCTGTAGCCCATACTAGCCTATGACTGTGAGCCTGCTGCTCTGAAATTCTAGCTTTTCTTGTTACACTTAGACCTCTAAACTGGTGCACTAGCTGAAGATGGAGCA